>JAVSBS010011406.1:21602-95959 GCA_033124195.1 Coracias cyanogaster
TGCTGAGTTCAGTGTTGGCCTGTGTGATCAGACAACTGATGGCAGCATAAAATGATGATGGCTGAACCAGCACAACAATCGCTCTCTTTGGTGAAGGTACCACCTTGAAGCTGCACACAGTTCTGTTGACCTACTCGCATAAACGAAAACCCTTTGCCAGATTTCTGCGCTCACTTCTGCATCCTGAGTTTGATTTCAACTAATGTAAGCAGTGGTGTATCTGCACTGTAGTCTTGGTGTGCCAAGTCTAGTTGTAAATTATGAGTTAGCCAGTGTACTGGTGCTGATGGCAGGAATTCAGCCACACTTTCAGTGCATTTTATCTTCCTTCTTGTAAATGGAGTTTGCCCAAGGGCACCCTTAGCAAAATCAGGGACAAGATTAGAATAAGTGCATCTGCCTCAGTCTGGTTTTGCAGAAGAGAAAGACGCAAATGCAGTTTCCTGTCCAGATTTGGTCCGAGACAACCCCTCCTTTCTTTTCAGTTTTGTCTAATGTTTTCTCTACAGACCAGTTGCTGTGCCTTGCCATGGAGATCACCACAGTTCAGTGCTAAATAATGTTCAGATAGCTGCTACTGAGCCTCCCAGTTGCTGAGAGGCTTCTGTGTACTGGTGTGGTGTGACTGGTTTGGCGTGTGGCCTGCTGCGTCCCTGCAGTGTCCTGGGAGTTTTGCAGCCATGGTTAATATATTCAGTGGGGACTTGTGCTAAAGTCCCCATTTTGTTAACTGCTGAGAAGGAAGGATCTAGCAAAGACCACACTGCAACGTGTGTTCCTAGCTGGGTGCCATTCCTTGTCGTGCTGCCGCAGCTCACCAGCTACCTGCCATTTTGGAGGTGGGAACTTGGGAACTCACCTGTCTGGGTGAGCTGGCTTCTCTCCAAGAAGGTTTATCTCCCAGGGCATGGCTGGGATCTGCTTAGGTGGAAAGCACAGTAGTTCCATTGGTTTTTACAAAGGTGTTGGTTTTTTTTTTTTTACAGCAGCAGCTGAGTCACCTGTATTTTTCCTAGGCAGAGCTCTTTTCTTGGGGCTGCCTGCATGCAGCCTGGCTGGTGCATTGGGCAGGCAAGGAGGAGTTTCAGGTTCTTACCTCTCTCACAGTGCCCACGGTGTGAAAGGCTGCAGTATTTTCAGGCAGCACTAGTGCAGTCACTGATGTTGTCCTTTCAAGTGCTTTTAAGTTCCCTGCCTTTGAACAAAAGGAAGTAACACTTTAGGACTCACTCTTTCACTGTTTTTCTTTTGGATGATTGTCAAGGTTTGAGGGCTTTTTGCTCAATGAAGTGGAGATTCTAATGTACTTTTTCCCTGTTCTTTTATCCAATGAGTACAATCATCTAGTTCAACTTACGAACGTATTTGTGAGTCTAGTTATTTCTAAGGTGTAAAGCTGATCTTTTATTTTAATGTTTCCCCGTATAGCTGACCTGAACAACGTCAGGTTTTCGGCGTACAGGACTGCCATGAAACTCCGCAGGCTGCAGAAAGCTCTCTGCCGTAAGTATGTGCCTGTGCCTCACCTGCTGCCAGGAAGGCTTTATGACCAACACAAAAGTTTATTCACTGCTTTCAGAAGGAGAAGAAACACCTCCACACATAGCCCCAGCTATGCCTGGTGCATGGGAACTGTTCACGTGAAGGGTCGTCTTCTGCCACTGGTTTGCATGTTATTTATGAAACTGAAGTGCTGGGTGGTCTGCAGATCTGTTCCTTGTAAGACAGAGCAGTAGATCAGAAACAAAACTAACATCCTCTACATATTACTTATCTTTATACTTTTTAGCTGGTATTTTTACTGTGCTTATTACTGGAGCCACGTCCTGTATCAGCCACAACTTCACAGCTCAAAACCAAAGGAGCAGGATTGTAGTATATTGGGAACAGTGAGAGTTTGGGTGAGGTAATTGCTCCAGGGCTGGAGTTGCTAATGGTTTGTTATGTTGATTCTTGAACCTTGAGGGGCTCTTGCATTAGAATGAGATCATCACAGTAGATATTTAGCTTCATTTTTCCCCAGCTTTTTGTTATGTTCAGAAGTCGCTCATCAGCTATACATTAGTGATGTGCGTGTTCTAACATTTGAATTCTTTCAACTGGTGGATGGTGTTCTGCCTGTCACTGGAGTTATGTTTCTTCTTCAGCTTACTGGAACCTGATAGCTAAGTAATTTGCTTATAGTTTTCTTGGTAGGCCAGTCAGTTGCCAAAGCAAGCAGTTTATTAGGTGGTACAATTCAGAGGGTTATTAAAATATTTTAACATTTACTCTTCAGCATTTAATTACAGGGTTAAATTTCTGACACAGTTGCAGATGTCTCAAATGTTGATTTATCTCAAGTTTGGATTTGTGCTCACATGCTTCCTGGAACTGTGTCAAACCTCAGTATTTTTGAGCATGTTTACTTTCAGGCTTATAAGCATGGGTGAATTCCACTAGTGAACAGATTTAATTTCTGAATTTATAAAAAAAATTTGGAAAAAGGAAAAAGGGAAAAAATAAACAGTAAGTGGAACGACTTGTAACATAATGAAATATTTGAACATGAATGCAATGACAGTGAAATATGATGATCAGAAATAAAAGATCTTTCCATGGCACAGGATTCCTGCCACACTCATCGTGGAAAGGTAGTATAAAGAAATTGGACTGATATGCCATGTTAAGTATTCATAATCAGTGCAGCACTGAAGTAAGAAACTAATTGTTTTGCAATTACAGGTTTCTGTAGCTGGCAGTACAGAAGCGTAACTTGTAACAGGTTTTTATGGCTGAAAGTACAAAACTTTGCATCTTATTTTACGTGTATTACCCTGATTCCTCCAGACTCACCTTGAACTTTACAGTGTGGAATTGTAATTATGCACTGAAGTCAGTTCATCTCTTGAGGTTACATTTGGGTAGATTTTCTGAGAATGGATGTTTTCAGAGACATGCAGTGGCACTTACACTGATTACTTTAGCACATTCTTCATACTTGTATCTAAGGAGAAGTATTTAAGGAATTTGGTTCGCAGTCTTTGTTCTTACAGATATTTTTGCTTGGAGACAACATCATTGTATTTGTGTATTCCATGATTTCAGTGTCACTTGTGAACTCAGTTTAATTAGATAAAAAAAAAAAACCAAAAAACAACTTGTTGCAAAATTCTTTTTCTGCGGTTTGGCACTAGTAGAAACAGAGCACAGAACTAGGTTTCAGGGCTCCTGTGCATAGCCAAAAATCCCTAAATTCCACTTGCAGTAGGTGCTGCTTTCAGCTCTTGCTTTTTATTTCAGTTTTAAAATTACAGGAGTTTAAAAATACGTATTTTTTTCTGCAAACTTAATAAAAGCAAAACAGTTTTGTCTACTGAGGAGCACTCTAAAGATGTGCACTATAGAAGCGCTGCAGAAGTGAATGTACAGCCTATTTCTCAGTGGCAAGAACAGAAACAGTTTTTAAAATGAACTATACTTCGACTCTAATACTTTTCAGTTTGTAAATCAGCCCAATGTCATTGAGACAGTAGGATATTAAACCTGAAGAATATGGAGAATGGTAGTCCTTAACAAATAAATGCTTTTTTATTGTGTTACCTTAGAAGAATCTAGTGTGTGGCTCTATCATCTGAGCCTTCGAAATTATTGTGGGCATGCCAGGTGTAACTATTGCACTGTAGTTTTGTTTTATTTTTGAATGTATGGTTTCCTTTGATAATCACATCAAAGCATGTTGACTTTCTTGTTTTGCTACTTTTAAAAGATCTGATCTTCAAGTGCAAACCACATCTGAACATTGTGTCAATCAAATGAGATGAATTCACAAACTTTTCTTGGAGATACAGCAAAAGAAAATATTCAAGAACTTCTGTTAGGGTGCTTTTTTCCTTTAATTTTATGCAGGCTAGATTAATTTTTTTTAAATGTATCAGCCAACAGCACCAGGTAACAGTGGAGATGATCTTGCATTCTGAGAACACCGTTAATACTTTTTATCACCAGCCAAATGTTGATTTTTCCCTAAGTTTGGTGTGTGACCGCCACAGCATACTTTCTCCTTCCTCTTAATTGTCACTTCTGTCCTTTAGTTGGTTAGTTATTCCAGGCTGCCTTTTATGCTTTTCATGCAATCTGGCCACAGGTTAGTGTGTAGTTCCTAACGTTTTTTCTCTTGCCTTAGAGGCCGAAGAAATATTTATATAGATGAGTTTGATTTCAAAATAAGCTAGAATCTACTGCTTCTACAATTTTTTTATTCAGTTTTTGAATTTTAAGCAGAAAAAAAAGAAGAGTGGCAGAGAACCCATTAAAAGTACACAGTATAAAGTGCTTTATTTCAATTAAATCTTTGCAAATCACTGGGTAGTGATGAATATGCAACTCTTCAATACATATCTGACTGTTGGGGCTTGTCTTTTGAAAGTCCGTCATTCACAGGACCTCCATATAGGAAAGATATCTGTAATTCCTGGTTCTGGGAGAGGACTCCCCCCACACATTTCTTTAATCTTGGTGGGAAAGATGCAGGAGGAGCTTAATGTGGCAAAGGCCAGAACCATTCTTCTTCCCATAAAAAGAATTTCCCTAAAACAGAGCATGGTGGCAAGCACTTCTTGCGTGTTATGAGTTGAACATGCGTTACTGACTTCAAGATAGGACAGAAGGCTCATGAAAAGCAGGGTGAAAGGCTGCTTATTAGTTGGAAAACCTTTCACAAAGTGGAAGGACCCATGTTTAGCAGTAGCTGCATATATAATTAAGCTGCCACTCAGATGCCTAAAGGGTTCATTTAATTACCATTGATTCATAGTCTGAAAGGATCTGAGAGTTCAGCCTAAAGCTCAGAGTTAAAGGTGTTGTGAAGGCAGTGCTGTATTTCTAATTTGACTAATAAATTATTAGAAAAGTGTCTTTCTGAGACTCTTAGGAATGGGTCTGATAAATATGCTTTTGTAGGATATAGCACTGACCTTAGAATAGTTTTATGTGCTAGTAGGTTAAACATAGTATTGCAAAAGATTTTCTTGTAATAAATATCTATATGGTAATGTGAAAAAAGTAAAATTCCAATAAAACCCTGCACAAGCCCACACATTCAAAATTAAATTTCTTGGTATAATAATAGGGACAGCATTCCAAGCTTTCCTTATTCACTCTAGCACTGGATATGTCAGGCCCACAGGATGAAATTTTCAGAAGTGCTTAAGGGATTTAGTAGCAGAAGTCCCTATTGATTTCCAATGAAACTTATACTCCTGAAATTCTTTTGGCAATTGTGAAATCCCAGTGTACTGTCCATGCAGCATTACCAAGCAGCCCCGTGTGCAGCTAAAGTATTTTCATCTTCACTAGGACATCAAAGGGTCAGTTTCATCCTTGGTAAAATAGGATACTTAAATGTGAATTTGGCAAATGTTCCCTTAATCTGGATCAAGTTCTAAAAAAATTCCTGTGTGGGGTCCTACATTTAGCCTCTGCACTTTTTTTTTTTTTCACGCTACCAAAAGGTGTTTCTTACCAGGCCTTAATAAAGCCCTTTTTTTTTCCAGTGAGAGAAAAACTGGTCTTACAGTTGGGTCAGTTCATTTCATAATTTTGTGAATAATTTCCTGGATGATTTTGGGCAGTTCATTTTGGGCTGCTTCCTTGAGTCATGTTAAATTGTACTGCACTTTGTGACTGCTTATGGTATTAGCAACATCAGGGCTTTGATATCCCCATTGGTCACACCCTGGAAATTCACGACAGGTAATTAAGAAGGGTTTTCATGTGGCAGCAGGAATATCTGCATCAGCAGTCTCATTTTTCTGATTTTTTCTGTTCATATTCCTGTTTTATTTTGTAAACCAACATCCCATAATTCTCTGATTTAGTCTCCCCAAAATGTGATGGTGCTGTTGATGTTAGTATGCAGAGACTAAGAGCTGAGAAAGGAAAGCTCTGTTTTGCCTTGAACATCCAAATTTCAAAATGCAACCAACTTAAATTAGAATGAAAATAGTTAGTTTTTTTTTTTAAAGTGTCTGTGACAAAACCCAGTGTCGTATATCGACTGAAAAGCTTAAATGTGTCTTAATCCTTGATATCATGTGAGTATTTATAAATGTAAATGCTCTGCAGAGTTAAAAATAGATAAATTTTATCAATAAATATTGAAAGAGGTCATTTAATGTTTCTGGAACCTTCTTTTCCCTATTCCCACCAGAGGAAAAGTAACGGAGAGGTTAATCCCAGTTCAGTTGTGATTTGCTTGCATATTCCTTGTGGAGTTTGCTTCGATTAAGATTGCTTGACGTCTATAAGAAATAAACAGCATGTCTCAGGAAAGCTGATGACACGTACTATGTTTAGAGCACATTTGGTGAATGCAGTAGTCAAATATTAATTAGCCTATCTGTAGGAAGGTACAACATGAAATACACCATTTTTACTTACCTGGTCATCTATGTGCAGTATTTCCATAGGATCCCATAGCATAATGGGTACTTTACAGCTAAAAATGAACTAGATTTCACTTTTATAAACACTGCCCTGTAAGGCCACAGCTGAGTAAACAGTGCACCTATATGGTCTTGAAACCAGTCTTGCACATGACTTTCAGAGGACATTAAAATGTTCTGTTTACTTTTTGAATATGGATAATACAACCACTGTTTCTCTTCAATCTTTACTGTGGTGGTTTTTTAAAAATTCAACAGTGGATCTCCTGAGTCTGTCTGCTGCATGTGATGCCTTGGACCAGCACAACCTCAAACAAAATGACCAGCCGATGGATATTCTGCAGATCATTAACTGCTTGACCACCATTTACGATCGACTGGAACAAGAGCACAATAACTTGGTCAACGTTCCTCTCTGTGTGGACATGTGCCTCAACTGGCTGCTGAATGTCTACGACACGTATGTATGGGCGCTCTGAGCATGGGATGATCAGGAGCCTTCCCAGCAGCACAAGGGGACAGGGAAAGGGTAACGAGCCGTCTGCCTCATTATAAAATGAATGGCTTCAAACTGAAACAAAACAGTAGTTGAAGTGAAAGTTTAATAAACCTAATGATTTAATGGCTGCATTAGCTGAATCAATACAGCCCTTGGTTAGGCTTACAATCCTAGCTTTATTAAGCTAAGCAATGAGAGAGCTGGGAAATAGAACTTTTTAAACAGATTTCTGTGTTCAGAGCAGTTCTGGGACTGCATGTCCGCAGTAGGTCGTGGCTTTGCAGGGCTTTTTAAGTTTATTTAGAAAAAGAAAATCAAGAGAATTATCAAGAAGCAACACTATAAACAGCATCATACAGACTCTTGCATGCGCCTGTACTTGTCGATGTCAAACCTTTTCAGAGCTGTCCACTTTCTACAGCTTTCAATTTCTTAATTCTTATCCAAAGATAGAAGAGGTTCATCTAATCAAATGTGCTTACAACCCCTAGCAGTCAGGAGATTTGAGGAATACTTCATCTAAAATTTAGTATTTAAAAGTGTACTTATAAGTATGAATACCACAGAGTAAATTTACCTTAAGAAAATTTGAGTATTTCTATTCAGTTGGTTAACGATGTTGCTGATAATGCGTAGACAAATTCCAACACATGTTTGTAAGCTAATTTTAGAATAATCCATTATTTTTTATTTAGTGAATCTGGTGGAAAAAAAAAGTCAGTGGAAGTCTTTATTTGTATTTTTAAGGTTCTTACCAGCCACCTTCAGCCAGACACACTCATTGCTGTGGCAGAACAAACATTTACGTATAGAAATGGAAGGACATGGGTCAATTATTGTATTTTCATTGACACTTTGAACTGTGTTGAAGTGAAGTGCCACAATATTGTTGTTCCATCCACCCTTTATCACAGCACTGAAGCTTTGATGGTCACCTACCAAAAAAAAAAGTAGATTTGTACAGTGTATTCCCACAGGATCACCTTCAATAAGCCCGTTGCTTATAACATCCTCTGCAGCAGCTGCAATATCCTGTGAAGTGGATTACTCAGATTACATTATATTTTCCCTACCGATAGTAGGGAACGTGGTTACGTTCATTTAAGAGTAAGATTTTATTCCTTTAATCTGCTTTGGCTTCCACAAAACTCTGATCCACTTCTGAATTATCGTCAACTATAAATAACATATAAACAAAGATACCCAGTGAGCGAAAACCCGAAAAGATGAGCTAGAGCTATTAATCCAGGTCAGCCATCTTAGAGGCAGAGAGGGGAATAAAGGTCGTTCCACCGGCTGCTCCTAGGCCAGACCATCCAGTTTAGATTTGCCGTGTCCAGTATAGTCTCTTTGTGTTTTGCTGTGCTGAAAATACAACATTAGAAATTACAATTGGCTGCCTCCAGGCATTTCCCTAGGTATGCTACGGAACTGTATATTGCAGGACCACAATGAAAGAGAGGTGTTTTATCTGTGAGGAAAGCTCGTAGCTATTTTGCTGAAATTCAGGGTTGAATTATGCTGGTAAGAGAGGTGACCTTGGGGTTACGTGTGTTTAGTTTTCATTGTAAACTTAATAGGCAGAGATCAACCAAAGTGCATAGCAGTACTGGAGACATTTAATTAAATGTACTGAATCTTTACTTTTCTTATAATTGAAAACTGTCATTTGTAAAGATATTAATCAAATTCACAGTCAATGACTGATCTAATTATGGGCCCAGCTCTGCAAATCCAACACGTTTCAGATTTGTTTTAATTGATCAGTCACTCATGCTCATTTGCAGTAGCATGCTAAATTATTGGTTTGACTTGGGAGGAGAGGAGAGTGAACTGAACAACTCATGATTCATGCAAGTTTCAATTTAATATGCCTTGCAGGGAAATCATCATTCTACATTCTTCTCCTGTATAATTTGCATGAGCCTGGTATTCATCAGCAGGAGTTTCTCAGGGCACAGATGATAATTAATTTGGAAAAGATTTGAGGGAGAGGAGTAAGAGGAGTGGAGTGTGGAAAGCATAGGTAAACAACGAATGCTTCTACGTGATGAAAAATGCAACATTCTTTAGTAGAAGGTTGCAAATTCTAAATTTGGCTTTGTCTACCAGTTCCCATCTGCATCTTTTATAGGGCTTGCAGGGGAGATGCGTGGGTAAATGAGCACCACTGGCTCCTGCAGAGCTTTTGTAGGATTAAAAAGGCAATGTGCATCTTTGCCAAGCAATGCAGCCTGATGTATGACCATGGCACGCCTCTACGTGATTTATCTTATTCCCATGGTGTTCTTACTGGCTTCAAAACTGTTGATAAGGCTTCGCTTCAAAAATGTTTGGTTTAGGCATTAGCCTCATATGCTGGATATAGCTTCATTTGCCGTAGATGTTATATGTTTGAAATGCTACCTGAAATAAAAGTCTTGCGGAAAGCCAGCAACTGGAAGTCAAATGAGCTAAACGGGATGACTGAGGGAAGATGTGAAGGTTCATTGTTTTGTCACATGCAGTGCAGTGGAGAATATTTTTCTCACAGTCACATTAAAAAGCAAAACTAATACTGTGGGCACATTTTACAAGGCAGGAGTGAGCATGAGGGGAAGGCTGACCAGAGGCAGCACGGGGACTGATGGGGAGCGTACCAGCCCCTTGGTACTGCGCAGGGCAGGTTTGAGTGCCATGAGGAGGAGCTCAGAGACCTTGCTGCGTTGTTAATGGCATAGCTGTGGAGCCTTTCTCTTGATTTCTAGGCAAGCTTCATCATTCCCCTGAGTGTCTTACAAGTGCCTCTTTCACCACACACCGCTGGCAGAGGCGGATTTTTCGTGCTTAGCTCCCTGTTACCTTCTCAAACAAGTCAGGGCAGGGCTGACAGACAGTAAGCAAAGACTTTCTAAAAACAACTGCTACAACTGCTTTCTAATAGAAGTGAAGGTGTATTGGTTTTGGCAAAAGAGAGAGTTTGCTGTTCTATCAGGGACCCCGTCTTCTCTGAGAATAGCTCAGCAGCAGTTCATGGAAAAGCCTGTTCAAATAAATGTAGGTTAAAGACTCTTTACTCTCACTATTGCCATAAAAAGGTGGCGAGTAATTATTTCCAAATGAGACTGTTTCTAATTCAGTTGATACAACAGTACCATCCAATTCAGCTATGCCTGTGAAGCCACAACTGTATTTTGTATTTCATTTCTAGTTTACCTAATAACCAGCCAGTGTGCACTGTGCAACATGGTTCTGTGTGGGACTTATTTATGATGACTGTGGTACTGCAGTGAATTTCATTATAGTAAAAAAATTATGACGTGAATGGATCATATTATCAGCCAATGTTTCTTTTTCATTAGGGCTCGAACAGGAAGGATCCGTGTCTTATCTTTCAAGACTGGTGTTGTATCCCTTTGTAAAGCACACCTTGAAGATAAATATAGATGTAAGTCAATGTAATTCTTTTGGTTTTACTTTATGTTTATATTCTGCTTTTATTCCATCTATTTATTGCATAAACATTTAAGTAGCATAGAGATATTCTTTTAGATAGTCCAGATGCGAAGTGTGTTAATTTGACCTACCTTGTCCTTTTCAGTTACTCATTCTGTATGGCTTTAGGTAGTTTAGCACCGCAGCCCCCAAACTTTTTTGATTGCACACCTATGAGAAAAAAATTTTTGATCATGCACCCCCAATAGATGTATATTTATTTCTAAATTACATACTTATACCAGTGTACTAATACATTATGTACATTATAAAATGTAAAAAAGAGAAATTAAAAAAGGATGTGATAAAGATGAAATAAACACTTTTTAAAAAATTTAATTCATTAACAGTGCAAAAAATATTTTCTGACTGTACCCTAATGGATTGCTTTGCACACTCCCTGGTGTACAAGAACCCCTCTTTGGAGACCACTGGTTTAGCACACCTTCTTACGTAAAAATGTATGCCTCCAAGACACCTTGCATTACACCATTTAAAAAGATACTTTCTTTTAAAAATGTTTTCCACTGTATGGTCAGGGTCTTACTATGTACATTGTGTTTAAATATAGATGCTACCTTTAAATAAATACTAAAGGTATGCAAAATTTGCCTATTTTAATAGACCAAATCCTGAAATACTTGAAAAAATTCCACCTGAAGTTTTAGTTTTATCATGAATCAGTTCATTAGTGAGGCCAGGATCAAGAAAAGAACTACTGATAAAAATAGTTCTCAAGAGTAACTTTCTGGTTAAATTAACTGTTATCACTGGTATAAATGCATTTAAAAAAACCACCAAAAATACCCCAACTTTCAGGATTTGACTCAATACTGTAGTGATTCTTCATCAATTGTTATTATTCTGTTCTTCTAGTAATCGAAGCTGAAGAATGCTAAAGAGAAAACAGCTCCAACAATAGAGTCTGTTTATTACTATGTGTAATTGGATCAGATTTAAGGGCAATCACTATGAATGTCACAGTTTAGGTTTCTAGGTGTTTCATGTGGGTGTTGTGAAAAGGATTCAGAAAATCTTTTAAAGAAAATTACTCTGTGCAGATATTTTTCAAAATGATATCTCATTGAGGAGTATCAAAGCTATAAGGAAAATATTTCTTCATATTTTATAGTCTCCTGCAGTGCGTGTGCACAGTAATGCATAACTCCCCCCTCCCTTTATAAGGTTGTAGAGCTCTTAATGTTTTAATGATGGGGAAACTGAAAGCTGAATCGTTTGTGGGACAGGAAGGAATTGTCTCCGCCAGGCTGTGGTCTGGCTTCACCATCCATGCTGAAGCCATGGTGCAATTGCTATTAGTATTGCTTTAAATATTTGTTGCAGCCCTTTAAATTTTTTCACTCAGGTGCGCAGCAGAGCAGAGTTGATTGTGCTAGAGCACAAGTCGTCAGGCTTGTAGAGGTGATGGAAGGATTTATCCCCAAATTATTTATTATAAACTAGACTTGGAAAGACTGGAATTCATGTAATTAAAAAATAATCCTTTCTCTATCCGTTCCTTTATTCCTTTGGAAGAAAATAGGTATCAAAGCAGCACTAGGAAAGTTATCTCAAGCAGTGCTGAAGCACCTTCATAATTGTGTCCCTGATGTTGGGTGAAATATTAAGGTGGCTCCAAAGAAGGGCATTATTTTATTCTAGCCATCTCTTTTTTCTTTTCTTTTTTTTAACTCTTTGAAAAGTAAAGAGAATTTATTCAGGTCAGGTATCGTTAACAGGAGTATTACCAAATAAATATTTCTGTAAATGCTAACCTGAATTTTCTTCTTAGTATGAACTCTAAAATGTCCTCAGTGTATCTGTAGTATGACTAATTCCTACCAAATTAAATTGAGTTTACGAAGGGATAATAATTCTGTCCTGTAAGGATTCTTTTTTTAGAATGATGGCTTCAAGTGACATTGCACTTAAGAGGTGAAAACTTATAATATATTAACATTCCCAGGGCATGGCAGGTTCTGTTGCTCTGTAATGTTTTTGGTTTTTTTTCATTTTAGAAATACTCTTGGATTAAAAGATAATAATATATTGAAGTTAGGGAGCTCTTATTTTTCAGTTTAACTCATCTGAAAGAAATGGATTCTCCGAGTTATACGTTGATTGACTACCTGAAAATGTGCTGCATGTTGTATGAGATTATTTTACTGTTAAATTATATTTTTAAAACCTTTGTGGTGTTGTGGCTCAAGATCCTGCTGTTTAGTTAGCTGTGTTATAATTAGTAGCTGCTATTATCAGTCATTCCACAGATGCTGTGTAGGAATGGCCTTTCTTCCCAGGTACAAGCCAATAAGGCTATTAAAAATTATCACTAGACTGCATATTCAATAGAAACAAAACACGGTGTTTATGGGAAGAGAAGCAGCCAAACTGAAGATACATGTGTTCATGTTCTCCAAGGCTATTGACTGCACTTTGCGAGCCTTTGAAATGATGCAAGCTTCATTGATGCTGTTGGCTGCATCCCAGTAGTCATGCTTTGGCTCTGGTGTCTTTTTCCTTCCCCCAGACCTGTTCAAGCAAGTGGCAAGCTCCACTGGCTTCTGTGACCAGCGCCGGCTGGGCCTCCTGCTGCACGACTCCATCCAGATCCCTCGGCAGCTGGGGGAAGTGGCCTCCTTCGGGGGCAGCAATATCGAGCCAAGTGTTAGGAGCTGCTTCCAGTTTGTAAGTTCATGTTTGTTCACTGTTAATTTTCTGGTTTGTATTTTGTGTCTAGGTAGCCTGTCTGTTCTAAAGAGAACTGAAAATCAGGAAGAAGGATTGGGGTTGTTTAATGGTCATGTTCATTGGTGTATTGAACCATTTCTTTGTCAAGATGTGTTTGAATTAGCCCATTTCTCTGGCCGTGGTGGAAGAAGCCCAGATCACACTGTTACCCACACAGCAGATAATTGTCATCGAGGCTTGTATTGTAACTGAACCCTGCAAAAACAGTTCCAGTCTTTGTTACGGCAGCTCCTGGTTTTACAATCTTCTATTGCCAGCAGTAGATGACCATTTATTGCTGCCATGTAGGTGAATAGCAATGGTTATTCTAAATTTTGGGCATATACATACCGGTGGCAGCCAGGTGCCCAGAGGAGTGAGAGGGAAGGAGCAATTACCTGCAGTGCTGTCTAGGGACAGGGAGTGCTCGATGAGCTCCTTCCACTGCTTGAATGGATAAAGAAAGTTTGCTGTAAAGAGTACTGAAAGAATTCCTGTCCTATCTGTTGAGGAATATACGGGGAAACTGGAGGCTCTTTTTCTAACTTGTAAATTATTGAAGCTGGGGAGGAAGAGAGTTAAGAGAATTATTCATCCTTATCCTAACCACCAGCAGAATGCACAAGATGAAGACAGCTGCTTAATGAAAAGGTAGAGGAGGGGAGGTAATGTATGGTCTGTGATTAACTCTCAATGCATCTTCTACATTACAATGGCAGAAATGCTCTTTTCCCATTCCCTGAGTGTCCCTGGGTGTTTTCTTTTTGTTTGGTCGGGGGTGGGGGAGTTATTTGCTTTTTTGCCTGCTGCTCAAGTTTCATTATGTAGTAGTGTCAGTTCTGTAGTAAGCAGAACACAGCAAGTTTTTTTCAATGAATATTAATGCTTAGAAGTAGTCTTCTTATGTACAATGACTATGAAAAGAATCTCGTTCTAAAATCATTGCAGACTTTAGTTGTGATGGGACGTTAAACTTCTTTTAACAGATGAATTTTACAGGATTCACATTTTCCCTTCTCCATCAATCATGTCTTGACCTTTCATAATTCTAATCTGTAGTTGATGCCATTTCTGATTTAATATTTTATAGGGCTGTTTATTGGATGGATAACCCATGCTGATAAGCTATGAGTAGTAATGTTGACAGCTGGCTTACACTCTGCTGTGGCTTTCAGAAATCCGCGTTGGGCTTTCAAGTGAGACCAACACAAAATGATGCTGCAGCAAATCCTTGGTCAAAAGCTCGTTTGTGCAAATGACCTTCCTCAGAAATTAGGACTTGCTGGATCCTATCATTTTCCCAGTTGAATGGCAACAGTGCTCAGAACAGTTGAACAACTGATAAGGAAAGTGAGCACGGAATCTGACAAAAACATGGGGTTTTTTGAAAGAGGGCTGCCAAACCGTGTGTTTATACTAGAAGAAAACCCAGTAAAATTTATAGCGATGGAACACAGAGAAACAGTTTTTATAAACTAGGAGGAAGACCTTGGAATAAATGTTTATTTGAATAAGACAAGTTAGCAAGGGTGTCGTTGCACATGAAGACATGCCAGTGGGCTGAACGCTGCACCGCATCCAGCTGCCAGCATTTCTAGAAACAGCCAAGCACAGCTGGACACAACCTTTGACATGTTCATAAATCACAACACCAGAAAACCCGAGTTTTCCTTCTCTTACCTGCACTAAAAAAATAGGTTTTCTTCTTAGCTGCAGTAAAAGGAATTCCATCCTCTTTTTTTCCTCTGGGTGAAGCCTCATTTTAAGTTGCAGTCTGGGAGGGTGGTTACTGATCTGGGTTGCAGCAGAACAGGCAGTCTTCTAGGAGGACCAGAAAGGGGGAGGGAGGCTCAACCAAGGAGGGGAAATATGAAAACAGGTGGGATGGACTCCTAGGGAGAAGAGTAGAAGTCCAAGCATGGGAAGAGCCCTGATGGAGGGAAGGGAGAAGGAACATGGAGCGGAAAAATGAAAGCCATGCTTAGGAAGTGATGGCAAGAGCAGTAATGGGAGTAATAGTGATGAAAGAAACAGAAGAGTTGGTAAGATGAGGCATGAAAGAAAGGAACAGCCAGGAGTGGAGATAGGGGAAGAAATAAGACCTTTCCAGGAGAAAGGGGAGAGGGAAGCACAGAGACATCCTTTCAGTGTAAAATGGTGGTGCATGGGGGGCACAAAGGTCCTCAGGCTGGCGGGGCCAGCACAGAGGTGCTGAGGCGGAGGGGGAGGCTGGAGCAGGGAGCAGCCCAGGAAATGGAGTGGCTCAAGGATCTGGATGGCCAAGGAGGCAGCCTTCTGTTACTGATGTGAGATAATTTCATTTGTAAAAATATTGTGAGGATTCATAGTTTACATTACCGTGTGGAAACTAAATTAAGTCTTTCTTTGAATGCCCACAGTGAAGAATGCTTTTACTTTAGGGGTTTTTTTTCTTTCTGTTTTGTTTTTTGTTTGTTTGGTTTTTTTTTTTTCTTTCTGGCGATGATAAGCCAGAAATAAATTGCAGTCATGTCAGAGTCTGCAACAGATGTGTGCTTTAGCAGTGGCTCTCCCAGCCCCCTCAGGTTAGGTGCCCTGGCAACGGCCTTGTCTCTCTGCACAACAGCAAAGATAAAAAAAAAAAAGAGGGGATGTTTACTGTTCCCAGCCATAACAGGGGAAATCTCTCCTGCTTTTCAGTTGGAAGTGTGAGTCCTTGGGAATGAGGGCTGGGGAGGTCAGGCTTCCCAGCTCTGCCATTGGCAGCAGCCTGCCCGCTCCTGCCAGCCTTCTCTGCACCCAGGGAGCAGGTCCCCTTACACAGGCTGCTCCTGATGCTCCTACTACCCTGTTGCTTTGCATCCCACCAGCACCAACTCTTGCTTTCCACAGTTTTCTTCACATATGGCAAGGTGGTAATAGTAATTGCTGGGAGAAAAAGGGAATGTTGGGACTCGTCTTTGCCGCACAGGTCAGGGGGATGTAATTTCTGCTTTGAGATTTTAAAGAAAAATATTTTTAAGTGAGAACAAAGAGCATGGTCTGTTGACCATTTGAAGGCTATATAATTCTGTCTGGGCTCAGAGGGCATCGAAGCAATCAATAGATCCCTGCAAAACTGAGTGAATTCAGTGTTACTAGAGTCTGAAAGCACCTTCCTTTTAGTTCTATGATGGGTACATTTTTTAAGTAAACAGGATAAGGAATTGATGTGAAGGACACACACACACTGTGTTTTAATCACAGTGGAAAATTATTAATATACTTTCCTTGTATAGTGTAAACAGGACGTCGGATTTCACATCACTGCCTTGGATGAGTTACTGTGACATTGGGATGTTTAAGGAATGTGATGTGAGAACAGAGTGCAGCTTGGATGAAAATGTGTCTTGGTGTTTCTCAATAAAATTTTGGATATTTGTTTCTTGATATAAACTGCTTTAAGTATGCTCTATTCTGAGTGTGTACTTGAAATAGAGTGCTTGATGTGAAAATCTAGAACAGATGAAGCTAAGGAGTAGTAAAATATGTACAGTTGATTCATATCTGTATTTTAAACCTTGTTTTATTTCACTTCGACAAGGAAGCATTTTAATATTCTGTGTTGTATAGTCTTCATTTCTAGGTTTGTACTTGGTCAGTGATAATGCAAGATCAGCCTGGTTTTTACAACTACTTAACTGTATACAAATCCAGTGTGTTTACTCAGACAAATAAAAGCCAAAATAGGGGCCTGTTAGCCTCTTAGGTGGAGTTTCAGTATTGCAGGTCTTGGGCCAAGACCCTGATAGTGACTTTGGCCACAAATGCTGTGATTTGAATTGCTTGGGCAGGTTTTTTTGTGAGGGGTGGGTTGGAGCTGGTGTTTTTTTGAACAGTTAGGAAATATCAATGCTGTGTACAAAAAAACTATATATAGTTATATAGAGATCTCTGAAAATAACACATAAATGCAGTGTTACTGCTGAGGGACCATATCTCTTTTGAGAGATCCAGGCAGCCCTTGTTTCTATTAATGAGATGTTTCTTCAGCTTTTGGCTCTGACAGGGGAGAGCTGGCCTAAGGGAACTAGCAAATCCTTCCTCAAGCTGCTATGCTGTAAATGTCATAAAACAGCAATTCTGGTTTTATTTCAGCAGGTTTTTGTGAGTTTGCCTGACTTTGGGAGGCACCCTTGAATCAAGAGTCCTACAAGTGAACTGCTTTAAAGAGCTCTTTTAGAATGATTTCGGAGAGATGGTGTTTTTCAAGTGTGGATGATATAAAACTGTACACTAATTCACTTCTGGGTTCACGTTTTTAAAATTTTATTATTCTTTGCCACAACACTAAAAACATTGACTGGAGTAGTCAATGCAATCAAGCATAAGGCAAGGGGTCAAAGTAATGATCTTAAGGATTTCCTCCAAGGGTCAAGGCAGATACATGAAGTTTGTATCACCCAGAGCTACCTTTATAATAATCCTCTCTTGACCGTGAAGCAGCATTTGTCTCAGAAACAGTAAATTCTTGACTTTTGTTTTCTTATCAGCCAGCAATGGGGAGAACATGGATGTACTGAGGAAGCCACTCAAGAGTGGAAAACAAGGTTTAACAGGATTTGATCTGACTCCAGGGAGACAGAGCTACTGTTCATGGCTTGCTCTGCATTTTTAAATTTTATCAAGTCATAAGAATCCCATTCCTCAGTTTGGTTTGTCCAAAACAGTATTTACCTATACTAACATAAAGCTTTCCATCCTAGATGAGAAACACTATTCAATTAACAATGTTAATTTATTTCCAATTAATTTCCTACACGGCACATAAACGCTGTATAGTTCATCAAAAATGTATCAGAAATTTGTGCTATATTGTCTGACTGTCCACAAACATACCATGTTGTGCATGTAAAATTATGACTGTATTTTGAATCATGTTTCATATTATGGATAGCTAAAGTTAATAGAGCATAGAATATTTTTTAAACTACTAGCTAGAAGAAGGAGGGGGGGAAAAATGAAAAGTTCAACTCCCAAGTATTGCATAAAGATGCTAGCACCACCCAACTTTCTATTCCCCCATTGTTTCTGCAAAACATACCGAAAAACAGATGTCTGGATCGTAATGAATTTGAATGTCCCCTGTAACAAATGGTTACTTGAAAGCTGGAAAGGGCTTTATGAATTTTACTTCACGAGTCACTCTGTTATTACCATAAAAATTGGGAGTTGCACAGAAATGTGTTCAAGGGAAGAACCATTAATATTCTTTACAGCTTGATCTTGTTGGTTCAGATATGAGCTGCATGAATTCAGACTTTTTCTCTTCTGTACAATCTACAGCTACTGCCTTTACTGGATTTAGAGATTATTAAAAAAATTGTAATAGTAGCTCAGGGAACAGTTGAGAACTGTCTGTCCTATACTGTCTGACCCTGACCAGCTTTTCTTCATGTGGCTTTAAATCGTCATGTAATATAATTCGGAACCAGTTCTGATACATTTTAATGCACCTAATCTCTCTGAGCACAGGTTTTGTACAGCCAGCGCACAGAGCTCTGGGCAGGCAGCTATTGGGACTGCTGGCAATCAACAGTGACTGCAAAATTAAAATAGATCTTTGGATGTCACAGAAAGTCTTTCATCGCCGCAACATTTTCCCCGCAAATTTAAAGCAGCTACAAGTGGAGAGCCACTCTTCAAGCTGCTCATTCTTATTCTGACTGCAGCTTGCACTGCAGCATTTCTGCACACTGCATGTTTTTCTATTAGAAATGGCATATTAAAGAGATCCTCTTAAAATTTTTTTGAGGCTTAGGGGAAGTCTGTATAGAAGGTGTAGTCTGGTTGGCTGGGTAATGGTTTGCCAGTGGAGTTCCTGGCTGATGCTGGCTCACTGAGTGAGCCATAGAAAGTCTCTCCCCAGACCCTTTACTGCCCTGCTGCTAGTAGAAAAATAGTCATATAGATGATCATATTTTATAAATATAACTCTCTTAGGAGAGTTCTAGAATTAATTTAATTCTGTTGGATTCACTAATGTCCTGCAGCAAAAGGCGGTATCTGCTGTTACTAACAAATTCTGTTGCCAGTGTTGGCTGGAATTTATTCTACTTTTGATTTTCTCTCTTTTTCTTTGGGAGAGTTCCTAATTCAATAGCTACATGAAAAAACAGAGGAGCAGGATTTAATGTGGATGTCTTCAGGAGTATTTCAGTGTGTGGAAAAAAAGGGTTATTCCATTTCATATAAGGTCTGTAGTGAATATTAAATTGTGAGAGATTTTATCTAAATAAAAATATGCACATATGTTGTGGTTTGAGCCAAAAGGGATGTGTATGACTGTACTGGAAATCCGTATACATGGATCTTAAATGCAGTCATAGGAGTCTTTAGATGGTTTCCCAAACTAGCATCTCAGGAAGAAGGACATGACCAAAAAATCCCTTTGTTTCTAGTTAACCAAGGTATTGCAGCAGCATTTTAAGTCAATTTTAATGCAATGCATTATTCAGGAGATACGCTGGGGATTTTGTTCACATCTTCCTTGCAGCCTGGGATTCTGTCTGGAGACTTTGCATTTTTCCTAGTCTTCAAGTATTGATCAGTTAATTTGTTTGTCAAGATTATAAACAGTGTTAGCTTAAAAAAAAAAAAACCAAACACACAACTAATTGGTTTTCACTATAGCTCTCTCTCCATTAGATCAGTTGTGGTATTTTTTCTCCAGACTAGTTGCTAGCATTTTTAGTTGAATAAGGTCTTAGCTGGGTCATAGTAAGCTCAGATTTCATGAGAAACTGGGAAAGTAACTAAGAGCAAGCATAAAAAAATCCAGTACTCATTCCCCTGTTCATCTAGGTCCATGTACATGATACATTAATGCTTATTATTTATTTAAATGCTTCGAATAGATTTGTAACCACAAAGGAAGACAGTCTGCCTTGTGAAGTTTGAGATATAAAAGACTGGCCCGCTGAGGGCTGTATTTGAAAGCCCAGAGAAAAAGGGAAACAGAGGATTTAAATATAATCAGCACATAAATATCCTGTTTCTGTTGGTTAGCATGGAAGGAAATGTCTGAAGGAATTTGAATTAGCACATAGTGATGTTTAAAAGAGAGGGAGCGGGACGATATCTCACTTCATTGCTTGGGCTGTTCCCTGGATGGACCCATCCTCCTTCCTTCTGTCCTTCCCACCATAGCCTTTAGCTGTTTCCACCTGATGCATCACCTCACTTTCAGCACAGAAACCAGCTTCCAGGTTCTCAGTTAACTAGTTTTGTGCTGGCTCTGCACTGCCCTGCGCACTGGACAAACGTAGCCTGTAAACATTGACTCCATCACTTCACCGTTTTCCTTTAAATCCTTTTCGATGCTCTTTGCCTTTATTCTGTACTATTCTTTGCAGTGGCTAATCTGCTGGTACAGTGTGACCTCTGCCCCTGCAGATAGATTGCTGATGTCCCCTGTTGCCTTGTGTTTCTTATCTCTTTGCCGTTTCTTTTTCCATACTGTAGATGCTGCCAGGTAGGGATGATATATCATTACTGCGTGCATCATGCCTGCTGCGGTGGGACTCAACTCTGTGACTGAGCTACCTCGAAGTTACCGTAGGAGAGATACCTGAAATAGTCACACTAGTTAGGATGTGATGGGAAGGCAGCAGAGGAATGGGGCTGCCGGGAAGTACTCATAGGCTCTTCTGCTTTTGGCAAAGTGGCAAAAGTGGGAAGTAATGGAATATGAGACTAAATCAGTCGTATTCTGTAAGACAAAAATGTATTGGGTTTGCAGGCAATGATGGGAAATTTATATGGTGGGAACAGGGATTTTGAGGCAGTTAAGGAGGCAGAGAGTTTACATGTTCAACATCAGGCTTGAGAAGGGATTTGAATGATTTCCTTACACATGCGTTTTGAAGAGGTCAGTGTGATAGTTGATGTTAAGGAGAAAGGAATTTTGATCAGAAGAGTGGTAATTTTTAGGGCTTGGATAACACAAACTGTTTTTGAAATAAGTGAGAAGCAATGCTATGCAGGCTCAGATAAGAAAGATGGAAAACATGAGATCAGGCATCAAAGATGATCCTGTAAGTGGATTATTTTCTCTGTGACAGAGTACCTGGTAGTGTTGTCTATTGTAATAAGGTAGTAAAAGAAAGGAGGACTTTAAACATTTATAGCAGTTTTCAGTTCCTGGCTTAAAGGCAGGGTCTTGGAGATTTTTTTCTTTTTTTTTTTTTTTTAATGTATGGCTGGACTGGGGGGAAAAGCTGGAGTATACTCAGGGAAAAGATACAGAGTAGATGGGAAGTGAACGACTTGAACTGTTAATTAGCTTGTAGTAGACAGATCACTTGTGCTTAGCCCCTGTCTTTCTTCCCATTGTGTTACAGGCCAACAACAAACCGGAGATCGAAGCAGCCCTCTTCCTGGACTGGATGAGGCTGGAACCACAGTCCATGGTGTGGCTGCCTGTCTTGCACAGGGTGGCTGCTGCTGAGACCGCCAAACACCAAGCGAAGTGTAACATCTGCAAGGAGTGTCCAATTATTGGATTCAGGTACAAACCCACTCCCTTTCTGCAGTGTGTACTACTCCTTGTTGGATCAAGAGCTCTGCTTGTTTCCAGGCAAATAATTTGCTTGATTTTATGCATGTTATTCAGGGGAAAAATAATTGTGATGGCACACAAGGGAGGGTGACACCTAGACTGGGTACAGTGATGCAGGAGTTGACGAGAACTAAAATCATCTGTCAGTTGAGATACAGCCTTTCCTCTGTGTCCCAATCTTTTCATGCCTCAACCAGAGTCTTGGTGGACTGCACTACTAATATGACTTACACTACATTCCGTGTGTCTTGTACATGCAGTTACGTTTTCTGAATTGAATCCTAATGAATTGCTTTCTGTCATGGCATAAAGCAAGGAAGTGCCTTGAAAATTCACAGGCCGGTAAAACTACATGTGCATTTCTCAGAGAAAGAATGTTGTTGGTGAAACATTAACCTGGAGTGGGGGAAACGTTGCTGGTCTGTTTAAACATCTGGATCAACACCATGGTTACTATGGCAATGAATAAGTCACTGTGTTGTAAAATGGCTGTGTGTTGATATGCCTGTTGAGAATCCACTTAACGACTAAGTAAATACTCACTTTCAATTATGCCTAGACTTGTTTTATCACTTTGCTTTGCAATAGCTGCTTTGTATGAGTTCTGTCCTTTATACGCACAGTCTTCTTTTACCATTGGCATTTCTCTTTCTGTGGTATCGTGTTGTTTACAAAGAGCTTTCTGTAATTCTGTTTCTGAAACCCAGATAGACAACAGCAGCAGGCAGTACCACATAGAAAAGCCATCATTTTTCTCTAACCTGGGAGAGTATGAATGTTGCTTTTACACGCATAGTGGGGCAGTGCTTTCTCCTATGCAATTTCACAGGCAAACAGGGAAACGGGGGAAATAATGAAGGTATTGCTTTGTTTTGAATCTGAATTTTCCTTCTGTGAGGCTGTTCCCGTAATCATTTGATTCTTCTCCTTCTGCTTTTATTTCCTTTAAATATCTTAACTGGGAAATTACAAATATTACTGAGGAGCAGCTAGGGATGGGAGTAGTTCAGCACATCCACAAAGTCGTAATTTTCCCATTCCCAGATCCAGTTTATGGACTACTGAATTCCTTATGTGGTTTTGTATAAACAGGCAAAGACAAGTAGGTGGAGTTGAAAAATGCAGCACTTGGAAAATCAAAGGATGGCAAGTGAATGGATGGTCTGTAGTGAGCATCAAGAACTCAGGGAAGCGGACAGTGGAGCTCTGTGTTTGTGTCTAATTTTGCTTGACTGATCTCATCTGTCTCTTAAATTTATATAACAAATCTATTATCATAATAGTAGAATCTGTTTGTCACAGATTTTTTTCTCTGGCTTTGCAAGTCATTGAAGCCCTGTGTACACACTTGACAAAAAGGTACTGTATTGGAAGGCTTTTAGAAAGCTAATACTGTGCACCTCAGTACGTGTAAAACAATGTTCTTTTGAGGTCATTGTGACTGAACTGCTTCACATATTTGGAACAAGACAACCCTTATACCTCCGGCTCTTTCAAGCACTTCAGCATGGCAGATATACAACAGTTACCTTCCTGTTTTGCCAATTACCTGGCTCAGCATAAAGGACACAGCCACTAGTAGCAAGCATAAGCTGATTTTATTATCTAAGTCCAGTGGATACAGGGATGAGACAACATGGTTAGCAGCGGGGGGAACAAGCAGTGTAATGAATCTAATCGTAGTAGAGGATATAATGGAAGAAGGACTAAGCCATGTTAGGAGCCCAAGCATAGTCATACGAAAACCACTAGGGTAATTGCTGCGAAGATACATTGCCAAGTACATTACCCTTATCCTGTCCTGTTTGGTATCTTGTCTTGCCGTCCCTGGGGAGTCCTGGTTGCAGCAAGAAGTCGTAGGGGCCTTTCTGATAATGGGGAAATCCTACACGGTGCATGCACCAGTAGGTAGGCTTCCGACATCGCTGCAAGGGGGTCCAGCTTTTATAGCATGGAATAAACAACTCTGGTCGCATGAGCAATCTTAAAAATAACTTCAAAGGTGGGACACCTGGCAGCTTTTCTCCTTATCGGGCTCTATCCAAGGTCAGCCAAGCCTAGGAAGGAGCCCAAATAAGGGCGTATCTCTTTCCGTTTCAGTTACATATTTCTCAGCCTAGCTGCCTGTCTGTTCCCACAGGTAACCAGCTAATTTCCCAGCAGAAAGAATCCTCTGCTGGTTTCCGTGAGGAAAAAAACACCCCGTCTGGTTGTGAGATTGATCCACAGGTCAACTTCAGTTGAGGGCCTATTGCTTGGGCCCTGGCATTTCACTTTCTCGTAGAGCTGATGAGATTAAATAACAGCCCAAAGGTGCATTTGGAGTTTTGCATGGAGAGAATGCCATACAGGAAAATTGTGTTGATAGAGGTGCTAGGAAGGACACAAACAAGTTCTGGCCTTATATGGAGCACTTAGGAGCTAGAGTGACTTGCTGAGGAGGGCATTATTTATTTTAATTTTACTTCCTTCTGTGTTAGGAGTCATGATGAAGAGGAAAAGAACTGAAATTAGCATTATAGAAACAAAAAGCATGGTGGTGTCTTTTGTATGTTAAGAGAGAGACATTGTGTAGAAATCTTCACTGTTGCCCAATGTTAAAAACCTTGTTGAAGATTCAGATCTTTGATAAACATTTGAGACAGCGATACCTGTCCCTTGGTGGCAGAGGATCATTGCCTGGCTTTGCACACCGTGTGACATCTCAGGGAAGAGATCTGCTAACACAGAAAACCTGACAAACTGATGTGAAGCATTCAGCTACAAAGCTCTGAAGTCATGATTTTTTTTCCTTTTCTTTTAGGTACAGGAGTTTAAAGCACTTTAACTATGACATCTGCCAAAGTTGCTTCTTCTCGGGCCGTGTTGCAAAAGGTCATAAAATGCACTATCCCATGGTGGAATACTGCACACCAGTAAGTAGCTGTTATACTGACCCTTACTGTCCCTTCTTTTTGTAGAAAGGAAAACTTCATTTCCTATGTGCAAGGTAATGGAGCATTTGGGTGGCTTTTCTTTCCCTGCTATAATTAAATCACCTTTAATATACTATACATGCCAGTAATTTTTGATGCTTAGTAAAGGATACTGAAATGGTTTGGAGTAAATTGAAGTTCATTGTTTGTACAATGCTCTGTCGTAAGATATTATTGTGCGCTAATGACTCATTCCGTGTTCAGTGCTGTTGTTCCACTTCATGAGTCCTGCAGGAAGCCTGTGATTTGTGCAAATACTCATTTGTATCTTAGGTGTGACCTAATGTTTTCTCCATATCAGTGTGAGATTTTTCTTCTTTTCCTCAGCAAACTATTGCTTCACTTGTTTTCCCCACAGCACTATGATTGCATTTTAAAATTCTTTACTATTTAGTGGTACCTTTGTATTGAATGATCACTTTATGATAATATAATATCAGGGAATTTCTCAAGAGGAGCAAATTAGACTTCATCTCTGAAGACTAGAAGCCAGGGTGTTCAAAGCAGCACAATGCAGATGTGCTGCAATGAAGGTACGGTAAGGGTCTTCACCCTTGTTTCACAGGTCTCAAAAGGATTGCTTTTATGTAAGCATTTCTTTCATACCAGACAGCTGGCAAAGGAAATTCCGTATTACTCTCTCAGTATGCTGCTGCTGCTTTTTGGCCACTCATGACCAGTGCAGAGGAGCATAAACTAGAGGATTTCTCAAGTTGTCCTTCCACAATGCAGCACAATTGAGCTTTCAGCTGTCTTTGCTGTTGTTTGTGGAGGTCTTGATGCAGTGCATTCTCTGGTTCCCATTTCCTGTTGTGATGGGATGGTCCCTAGTCTTGTACTTTTATCTGCTGGTCACATATAAATGATGAAAGCAAAGCATCAAAATGCTAGCCTTATAAAATTAAATGAATGGTCTTTACATCTTCATCCAAACAAAAAGACATGACAAAAACCAAGTAAAGAGTCCCAGCTTTTCTTAGAAACTTAGGAAAGAGAGAGAGAAATGTATTCCCCTAAAATATTATAGTAAAGCAAAACTAGAGGTTTTGTTAGTTTTGATTTATGGGTATTACACCTCTCCTACGAGGATGGGCTGAGAGAGTTGGGGTTGTTCAGCTTGGAGAAGAGAAGGCTCCGGGAAGGCCTTATTATGGCCTTCCAGTTTCTGAAGGGGGCCTACAAGAAAGCTGGGGAGGGACTTTTTACAAGAGCTTGTAGTGATAGGACGAGGGGTAAAGGGTTCAAACTGTAAGACAGTAGATTTAGATGGGGAATTTGGAAGTTTTCGCTGTGAGGGTTGTGAGACACTGGAACAGGTTGCCCAGGGAGGTTGTAGGTGCCCCAACACCGGGAGTGTTCGAGGCCAGGCTGGATGGGGCTTTGAGCAACCTGATCTCTAGTGGGAGGTGTCCCTACCCTTGGCAGGGGGTTGGAACTAGAAGATCTTTAAGGTCCATTCCAGCTCAAACCATTCTATGATTCTGTATTTATTTACGTTACCCATCAACTTTTCTATGGCATTTAAATGGCAGTATTTAATCTGAATCTCTGCAAGGGCAATTAAGCTGTGTTTCCTGGCTTTTTGTCAGGACTCATTGGTGGCTGCTTTTCAGCATCAGTCCCCAGGGGTTGAGGCTGCTGGAAAGGAGATTTGCCTGAACTACTGCACAAGTCAGAGGAAAGTGCTGGCGCTGCCTGGGCAGGTCTGAAGCAACGTCTCCATCGCAGGCATTCCTAGAACAGAATCTCATGATCTGAGTTGTAGGCAGACCAACAGAGCAAGCAACTGTGTTAGAACATTCCTTCAGCTGCAGCTGAATACCGCCTTACCACATTGGCTATGGTTTGGTTTTGCAGTTTGCCACTCTTATTCTTGCTAATAAGTGGCATTGGGGATTTATGAATGGTGCATAGAGTACACAAACCAACATCTTGCTACTATTTTTTAACCTGTTCATAAGATGTGTTTTGAGGGGAGAGAAAAAAAAAAGGATTGGGAGACACCCCCACAGCCTGCAGTCCCTGCAGCATGGGGTCCAGCAGGTTTCTGTTCTCCCTAGAAATACGGATTACTAATACGCAAGCACGGTAGTGAACAGAAAACCTGCAACCACATCCAGATTGCTGGATCAGAATAAAGAGCCATTCACAGCCAGTACATTTTTTTGTGAATCCTGAACTCCAGCAGCCCGTGCTAATGTGCCGTGCCTGGCTGCACCAGCAGCCGGTGAATTAGAGAAGGATTAACTGGGAGGGGGAAGGGAAAAAGCGAATGTGATGCACAGCAAGCTCTGATCTTTTTTGTGTTGCTGCTATTGGAAAAATAAACCCAAGTACTGTGTGACTGAACAAGACATCCACTGAAGCTATCATGTCTAGTGTGTAATTGTTTTCTAAATGAATGAAAAGGGGCTTGCAGGTGGCAGAGCATTTTTTCCTCTGCCTTCAGACAGTTCTCTCACCTTAAAATGCATTTTGGCAGACAGAAGACGTGATGCCTTCTTTGATATATCTCTGCAATAGCTAGATGTGCACAATGAAGTGTTTTG
Organism: Coracias cyanogaster; assembly: GCA_033124195.1. Classification (NCBI taxonomy): domain Eukaryota; kingdom Metazoa; phylum Chordata; class Aves; order Coraciiformes; family Coraciidae; genus Coracias; species Coracias cyanogaster. Next base: position 48,833 of record JAVSBS010011406.1, read on the forward strand.
ATATTTTTATTCCCCCTCTGTCTTACTTCCAGGAAATTCTGGAGCAGTGCAGTCTAATTCTGCTTAGGGGAGATTTGAGAACTCATGCTGAATATCTGAGGGATATGGTAACTTTTCCTCTCCTGCAAAAGGCTGAGGCAAAATAAGGGCAAGGCAGTTCCCTAATTTTCATTTAGACAGAAAAATTGCAACAGTTATTCCTGAAAACAGTACAGCTTTATTTATTGTTCAGAGAGAGGTGGCTTTTAAAGAGGTTTCAAATAAAGCATAGAAGACAGCTTCTAGGCTGGGATTTAAATGTAGGATCATTTTTCTGTTTGGATTTAATGAACAGTGACACACCAGCATAAAAACCACCTTGTTAGAAGGTAGCTTCTCAACCTGAGATACCTTGTCTACAGCTAGTGTTTACACTTGGGGGCCAAGATCTGGAATGGGGGTTTGGCAAGGCACTTTCTTAAACCAAGCTGAGAAAACTCAGATGGTGGTGAAGTTGTTCTTCTGTGAATAAGAAAACTATTCCTTATGAAATTGTTTTGCTTTTGAAATAGTTTTGGAACATGTTCAACCCTGCTGCCTATGTATTGCTTTGATTTAAGAGAGCTGGGATGCTGAACTCCCCTGTTTCTTCATCATAAACCAGTTCTGCTGAAAATTTTGTTTTGGATGAATATACTCTGAAAATCACCTGTAATAAAACAACTCTGGACTAAATCGGAAAATTTGGCTGAAAATAGGCTCAGTTTATCATCTTGTGCACATAATAATCACATTTTCTTTGCCTTTCTTGTGCTCCTTGAACATTTTTAAGGTTACACTTAGGTCATAGAGAGGTGCCTGGTGCTTCTGGTTGTCACTAGAAGACGTATTTTCTTCTTAGGAGTTTTGTGCTACCAGTGAAATCAGGATGTTTCTGTGCAAACACACCTTTTACTGTTTGGTTGTCATGCAGAAGGTTCAGGGGAACAAGGTGAAGTAATAGTCCCAAGAAGGTTGAAGCAAAGATTGCTTTATGGTTAACCATATCTGAAGACACTTAATCCAAATTACAGTCAAATGCAATTGAAAATGTTCACAACATTGAAAATAGACAAACCAGGAATAAATGGTTCGAAGTGACACAGGTGAACAAACTGGGCATTATGCTGTGCTTAATCCACTTATACCAAGACGAAATATAAAGTTTTTCTCTGTTCCCAGCTGATGTGCTCTGTGCACTCTTCTGATGCTGACCTGGTCTCCTAGCAGGCATTGCAGGTGGCATTCAGCAGAGGGAATTCCATCCTGCTGGAGCGTATGAGGACACCTCGGTAAATCCCCTTTCCGAAGTCCTCTGCATGGCCTGGGAGTACTTAATCCTTCCCTTTCCCAAAATGTCTTTACCTCTGATGTACTGAGGAAGTAAAATTCAGTATCACTGAGCATTGTCTCAGTTTCTTGAAAATGCAGATGCTGCTGTACAGGCTTTTAGGTTCTGCAGTGTTGCTTCTATGCCAGTTGTTCACACCAAACTTTCCTACCAGATGGACTGACCAGAAAGAGAGCTAAATTCTTTCCAGCTTGACATGAAGCTTGTAGGTGTCATCAATACAGGGATAATATTTATCCTTTCTGTTAATGAGCTTCAGTCTTTCTGCAGATCATTTTTCAGGACACCCTTAATTTTTCTACCCTGGCAGTCATTAAAAATATATACATCCGTGTTCTACCAGCTCTGTGAAGGTTGGCTTGACTGATAGGTCCCAGCACCTCCTTCCTCTCTAAATAGGAGGCATAGAACTCATTAAAAAATGTCAAAAAGATTAAGTTTTCCCTCATTTCTTCCCTTCAAATTAGATATACTGGAGAAGCAGTATCGTTATGTGGGTCAGGAAGAACTTAATTTACTGTAGAAGAGCAGTATTTCAGAGCTGAGTGTCTCTGCGAGGTACAGAGAAGGGAGCGCGGTCTGACTAAAGTAACTGAAGTTTTCCATTAAAATTCTTCAGAAAATCGCCTGACACTTAATCAGGCTCACGAGAAGTCTTGCATCTTCCCAGAAGACATCCTTTGAACTTTTCCTGGCTCATTCTGGTCTTTAGGAAACTCGTTCTGTTTTGTACTCCTCTGCTGGTCTCTACAGCAGCAGGGAAAGCCAAGTGCAGGCAAGGGGGGTAGAAAGCTTTGTGCAAATTGTATTCTCCTCAGAGTATTGATCTTAAATTCCGGCTAGCTTCCGATTAAACAGGCGCTAGAACAAATATCTGATCTAAGAGCTTTCAGCAGCTCTCACCTGCTTTTTATTTCTCTTTGATCAAAATATTAATGGAAGAGGAGGCTGAGAAAGGAAACCAGAAAGAAAACCTACCAAGAGTATGGGTCTGAGTTTTGTGGACTGACAAGTGCGTGAGATGTAAACGATGAGCATGTAGTAAGAGTCAGGATCCAGCCAGTGAAGCAGATAGCTGGATGCACGAGCCGGCTGTATACCCTCCATTACAGCCATTTTAGTACTCAACAGAAGGCAGGCAGAACATCTCGCAAGCCAGTTGAGGAGATGACAAACTCTCGTCTAATTATTGCCTGTCCTCGTGAGTTCAGCTGAGATGAGGCATGAGCGTGTCAGGGGGTTTTAGAGCTTCCCTTTTTTCCTCCATCCTGCACACTAGCAGTGTCACTGTGTAGTACATTGTAAGGTGACAGTGATAAATCCACAATTCCAGAGGTCAAGCTGTTGGCAGCTCTGCTTGGTGTGGCCACAGCTCTTCCAAGTGACCCACCAAAGGAAGATGCAACCAAAAAACTGTAATGACCTCATGAAAGATGATTTCATTGTGATTTGTGGCTTTCAGACAACTTCAGGAGAAGACGTCCGTGACTTTGCCAAGGTACTAAAAAACAAATTTCGAACAAAAAGATATTTTGCAAAGCACCCACGGATGGGCTACCTGCCTGTGCAAACTGTCTTGGAGGGAGACAACATGGAAACGTGAGTAGCTCTGAAGTGTCTAAGTAGCAATTCATTTGGTATGCTCTTTGAGGTCCCCAGCTGGTGCCAATTCCCTTCACTTCCTAAATGCATAAAGCCTCTTTATTTCTTTCATTTCTGTTAACTTCAGCTGGCAGGAAAACGCAAGCTGGGATTCCAATTGCCATTGCCTTTATCTGTTTTAACCTGTCCTTATACAGGAACTTCATCTTCAGGTAGTAAAAGAGAAATACTTAACCATCTTACTGACAGCCTTACGAACTTCTAAGTTTGATATGGCAATTTGGAGACTAATGATCTCTTAATTAAATTTTTATTTTCTTCCAAATGGGTATCTTTCTGTGGTTTTTTTTTTAATTAGGCCACTGTGTTTGCAAGCTTCCCAGCTTATTTCTTCTTTTCTCACCCTATAAATTTAGTCTTATTAAATGGCTTTGATGTCTTTATGGGAAAAAAAAAGCAGTAATGATGAAAATGGAGAAATCAATGAATTAACCCAGTTGTCTTCTTTTTTTTTTTTTTTTACAAGTTTAATCAGTTGTTAAATGGCAATTGCATGCAGCTTGTTCTCTCTCTCTCTCTCTCTTTTTCTCTCTTTTTATTTTAGATTTCACTTTTTTTCTTTTTGGTTGGTTGCTCTTCATGGTCATTCTTGTTGGTCTGTTGGATTTCTGTTTTTTGGTTGTTGTGATTTTTTTTTTTTTTTTTTTGGTTAAACCTTTCTGTAATTATTTTGCTGCTGAGTTTCTTCTGCCTCTCTCTTCACCTCCTCATTTTTTGTCTTGCAGTCCTGTTACTCTGATCAACTTCTGGCCAGTAGATTCTGCGTGAGTACTTTTGCTGAAGTGTGCTTCTGCTGCTACTGCTGCTGCGTTCCCTCACTTTCTTTTGTTTGTTTCTTTGTTTAGTTTTACATAAGTTCATTTCCTTCTTTCTTTATGATTATTTTCTTTGGTCCACTCTCTGAAGGAATGTTTTGATCCCAAATGAGTAGAATGGATAAATCCAGGAATTCCCAGCAATCGTGGATTGTGTACTGTATACTCTTTCTGGAGTATGTATTTTCATTGAATTAACAGGAATTTTGGTGCAATCCTACTAATGCTTATGAGAGTTTGTCGTTTTAAAACCTTTGTTTCTGAATATGTGTTGATCCCTCTAAATGTATACTAAATGCTTTTTCAATGACAGAAATTGAACTTGATGGATTTAATTCAGTTTCAGAAATGACATTGGTTTGTAGATAAAGCTGTAATTTGGTTTTACTCCTTTGCACACTTGCACACTCGTATGCGCCAGTTAATCCAAAGCTCAATGGATACTATTAGTTTTTTAGATACAGTAAGATTTGTGAAGGCAGGTTGAAATGTGGAAATGTTTGATTTTTTCAGAAGCTAAAAAAGCCAGATTTTTCAGCTATGAAATGGATTTTTGTTCTTGCACCATTCCTGCACGTGCATTGTCTAACTGTTGTAGTAATACCCTCAGCATAAACTGAAGATATGTATACCTACCACTGTGGCATTTGCTACTACTGGTGTTACATGGATGATTTTAGAACAATGTTAAATAAGAATTATTTTTAATTCACATATTGGTAGCTAATGAGAATCTAAAAAATAGAATTTTATATATTTCTATATGGTGAAATGTATATGGCTTGCACCTTCATTGAATTTTTGGTAGAATAAACAATAGTGAAATGTATACATTGGAATAACGATTTATAATTTTCATTTGGAGCACAAAGCATTGGGAAGTCAAGTTAAGTGCTCTATGTTTAGGAAATTTAAGCAACCAAGAAACACATCTAGTACTGAAAACTTCATATGGTGGAGGATTCACACACAGGAAACGCCAAAAGGCTGGAGCCAGAGGGGCTTTGAACTTCAGGATGTGCTTTTGTTTGTAGATGCATCTGGGGGTGATTGCAGCATGCTAAATATTGAACTGCAGATCTAGATTTTTTACCCTTTAGAACAGTTACAACATTAAAAGTAACATTTAAAGAAAGCTTGGATAATATGGAATGCTGTTGCTGTGTCTGACGTAACATGAAATTAAGCTACCATAACATGCTTAATTCTAGGTACTTAGAGTAGTAACATCGTGCTACGCCCACACTGATAGCTTCACGCCAAAGGTTTGGTGGTGTATACTACAGGGAGTTCAACTTGCATCTAATACTTCAGAAAACTTGATAAATACTGAGAAGCAGGATTTGTATGGAGAGGTTGCACCTCTTATCAGACTAACTTCGGTACCTTCCTGAGCACAATCCTTTTGTCTGATCTGATAAGGAAGCAGAAAATTAACAAATGGATAGTGGCTGGAAAGAGTTACTCTTCATTTTGTTCTACTAACTTTGTTCCTTTACACTGTGCTAGACCACCTGGCTCACAACACAGCTTACTGAGCTACCCAGGTTTAAAGCTGTTTCTCGGTCATAGGGCTGATACCAACTTCAGCAGTCAAACCTTTTTTTCTGGTTATCATAAAACTTTCCCATGTTTTCTAAGATCTTGACTTTTTCTATTGCTTTCACACCAGTTCTATGGTAATCTTTGAAGTACTCCAGAAGAGCGTAACCTGGCAGTGGTCAGCAATGCTAGTGCTATTCTGACCTCAACATGGGGTATACATGGAACTGTTTATAAATGCATACTTACATTTCTTTTGTTTGAAGTTAGTGATTCTGACTGCTTATTATCCACTATTTTGCACAGATACTCTACTTGCCAGGCATTAAAGGGACAGCTCAGACATTTTATGAGAATTTGTGCCTTTTTAAGTGGACTCTGCACTATCAGTGGCACAAATACAATTTACTTGATTCTACACTTTCAAAAAAACATCAACTGAAATGCTGAACAGCAAGAGCAGTGCCCTCATCCTGTCAGCCAGTCCTCTGGGGGTGCAGGGAATTGCAGGAGGTGGTGTTTTCCACTCAGTAACCACTTGACTGAAATTCCCCAGGCTGTTCCTGCAGACCCCAGCTTGAGCACTGCAGCTGTGGAGCCTTTGGAAAGGGGATGGTTATCTTGGCTAAATATTGGCTGTGTCTTTCAGCCTTCTTGCTAACTGTTCAAACTGATTAGGTGGGCTGGGTATGTATGCTCAGAAAGGAAGGACAGTGAGCTATAGCACAGATGGTCCTCTAACGGTATGTCTACACAACAGCCTGCAGTGCAGCACGGTTGTTCTCAAGCTTGATCAAATACTGTCAAAAGTGTACCTCTGAGCAGCTAAATTCAATGCAAAGACTCCAGTGCTTCTCAACCATTTTGCTTCCTTAAGCAAACTTTTAAAAAGCTGTTTGAGGTAGATCTCCATTGCAGCATGTTCTGAAGTGGAGACTGATCTGGAAATGTAGCCTCATCCCCTGCCTGCAGTCGACGGAGAGACAGAATCGGCTTCAACAAGTGTCTTTAAAAAATGTGTATTACACACCTCGTTTACTTCTGAAGTTGAAGCTTAGTTTCAAAGCAGCAAGTATGCCGTCATGCAGTCAGACCTGTCTTTTGCCTTGCGCTGCTGCCAAAAGGCACATCTCTTCATTGCCCAGTTGGTGCCAACCCGGTGCTGTGCTTTCCTTCATACTGGTACAAATACATGTGCAATGCCAGGGTAAGAGGGACTAGGAGAATAATGCAGCTAAAAACTAAAGCTACTTTTAACACAGATTTCCTAGTCTACGCACAGTATTAGCAGCAACATTTGTGTGTGCGTTGGAAACGAGCTCTTCTTTCATTGATAGTACCAGCGTAGACCAGCTTAACATTTACTGTATGTCAAACAAACAAAAAGAATGGGGATAGCATCAATTTATCAGAAAACCATTGTTACCTTCCTCCGTAATCCACTGCTCTAGATAAATTGCATCCCTTCCCCCTCCTTTCCCTTCAGCATAGATGTTCTTACACAAAATAGGACATCAAGTTGCAGAGAAGCAATTGCCCATCCACATGAATCTCTGCTGTACTGAGGAACTCTGAACTAAGTATTTATCGTCTGGTGTGCTGTGGTAATGTTTGAACATGTGAAGAGTAAAAGTACAGTCAGAGGCCAAAGCTCATTTCAGACAAAATGAGATTCAGGATACTTGGCCTGTAATGTCTTAAAGAGAAAACCTTTACTGTTCTGTGAGAAGAGACATTAATTATGATGAATTTCGTGTTTCTCTTTTATGAATTCAGAAGGATCCTAATTTTCTAGAGCCCTTTGCAGGCTGATTATAAAACCGGCAGATGGCAAATCTAGTAGATTTACTGCAGTCAGAACTCCTAAAATGGGAGAATTACAAACCAGAAGATGATGATTACAGTTCTGGTTTATAACCAGTAAATACAAAACTTAACTGCTCTTGCAATGCAGTGCCGTCCCCCTTGGGCAGACTCAGCCTGGCACACAGTATCCAAAAATTTAAAATGTGGGGAAAGTCCTTCCTCAGTCAGGAGTTCCAAAAGGATAGTTGGCAGAGATGGAATAAAGAGAAATTGAAATTCAGCTAAAGGATGAGATTGCCATACAGTCTGGGAAGCTGCATCATTTTTTATTATTCCGCTACCTCCTGGCACATGTAGACTGGCAAAATCCCACACGGTGGCAAAGGGTGCTCTCTGAACTGCATAGGCAACGTAATTAAATGGTGACGTTTTCCAGAGTTGAGGCTGTAAGAAACAGTACTCTGATGAGAAAAGTCCCATGAATTGTTTTCATCAACAAAAAAGTGAAGAGGACCTCATACCATCTGATTTGTCAGGCAGAAAACCTGCAACAGTTGACAGTGTCCTCCTGTATAGCAGTGATCTACGGTTCAGATTGCAACTCTGGAAAGATGCTAGGCAAAGTTATCAGTGTCTGCAGTGTGTTATTAAAGGCTCATTTCAGACATTTTATGTTTCTTGTATTTATTTATAGTTGCTTATGGAGCAGTCCTTCGAGGCTCTATTAATTGGGAAGCGCTGGAAGCAGGCACTGGAGCAGGGTGGGAGGCAGCAGAGAGGTTCCCAGAGGGATTTCGCAGCCGGTGCAGGGCTGCATGTGAAACAGAATTACCAATGAAAGAGGCAGGTGTGAAGGGAAAACCGGGGTGAAAGCTCTTCTATAAATCCTTTGGAAAAGGGTTCTTCAGGAATTGGTGTGAAGAAGAGTCATTGCAACGGAGAGATTGCAAAATGGTCAAAATCCCCGGTGTGGTACCACAAAACATTACAGCAATGGCTCGAGGAGGCACACACAGCGAGCGCCTGGAGTTAAATCTTGCTGTTTATCAAACACAGCATAAGCATAAGGCATGGAGATGTGAGAGTATAGGCATAGCTAAGTGTCTTTTTACTTTTAAGGGGGTATTGTTTGTGATTAATCAGTGTTTTCTGCCTTATAGGCCTGCCTCGTCCCCTCAGCTTTCACATGATGATACTCATTCACGCATTGAACATTATGCTAGCAGGTATGAGACCAGCTGGACATTAGGCAGATCTTTCTCTAAACAGTCATTGAAAAAAAAAAAAATCCCAAAGGCTAGCTGCTACCTGAGCGCTTCTCAAAGAAACATAGGGTGTGGGGTTTTGCTTTCCAGGCTCTGGGATGCAGCACATCGTCTGTGGCTACTACTAACCAGCCTGTCAACTAACTTGCATGCCGGAACACCTGTGTGGTCAGAATGGCCTTTAGGTCCAATGGGATCTTTGTTAAGCTGTTCATTCAGGTTACCGACTTTTTAGTAGGATCTGTTGTGATAGGAAAAGGGTAATGGTTTTAAACTAAAAGCGGGTAGGTTCAGACTAGATGTAAGGATGAAATGTTTTATGGTGAGGGTGGTGAAACACTGGAACAGGTTGCCCAGAGAGGTGTCCATTGAAACATTCAAGCTCAAGCTGGATGGGGCTCTGAGCAACTTAACCTAGTTAGAGATGTCCCTACTCATTGCAGGGGGTTTGGATCAGATGACCTTTAAAGGTCCCTTCCAACCCAAAGCATTATACGATTCTACATAGGGTTTTGGACCCTGGTGTAATTGCACAAATCAGAAGAGCAGAAACCTCCAAACTATGTGTGAATCTCAAGTGCCATTTTAATGTTAAGTAATTCACCTTGTGGAATACCACAGGTGGGATTTTTCCTTGATTTGGAGGATTAGAATTGTGGTATATTGCTGCTTTACTTCACTTTTCTGCTTTCATACTGCTCTTAAGAGTTAAAAAGTGGGTTAACTGCACAAATATGAAAATGTTTTTCCACCAGGTGAGCAAATTTGCAAGGGCTGAGGTAGTGAAAAATAGTTTTTCCAACCTCCACTTTCTCTCCCTCAAAATCACTTGATCAGAAGGAGTATTTCTGAATTATGCAGGATGTTTAGAAGAGGCTGTTTTGAAACCAGTGAGAAATGACTAATTGTTACAGTTCTGATTATGACATTGCCAGGTACAAAGCAATTTGTGTAATCCCCTGGCATCTCAAGGCCTTTCTTTGATTGTGGAATTAATTAATTATGAGGAGTGGAATACAACCTCAGAGAAAGGGTTGAAAACTTGGAAGTCAGTTCAGCCAGGTCATTGTAACAAATAAACAATCCTTTGCGATAGCTTATTGCAAAACTTCCTGGTAGTCAACAGTGAGTGTAAATTAATTTGAGTTTCAGATTCTCTTAAGTCGTCAAAAACATCATGCTCTTTAATTCTTTCAGGAATGTTAGAGCAAATAAATTTTCTGGAAAACATAATTTATTTTAATGAGTCTTGTTTATTTTTCCACAGGCTAGCAGAAATGGAGAACACCAATGGTTCTTATCTAAATGACAGTATTTCTCCTAATGAGAGCATGTAAGTAGGCTGTTTTAATATTTTTGACATGTGTTTTCCTGTGAAGGTTAATAACTTGTAATGAAATTTTCTAGTCCTGAATTTGCATGGCCATGTACCACATCTGCTTCAATTTAATGATGAACTCATTCTTTCAGTTTGTATCGTAGTGCCTAGATTTATGGCTTATCGCTTAATAACAGATATATGCAACAGATGATTGATACATTCAAAATTAAAATTACTGATTTATTCAGAAAATAGTTCCCGTATTACTTGAAAAAAGTGTTCATCATCTGATGTGTTTAAAGACAAAGATAAAAAGATAATGCTTCTATCTGTACTGCAAGCTTAATCTTGGTTAAATTTCTGTGAGCTGGAGAATGTTGTGGACAAAGTGTCATTCCAAAGGTTAGTGGGGCTAAACAGAAATCTTTGGTCTGCTGATACCTGAAATACATTGCAAATATAAGCCAGGAGGGACTCATCCGCACTGTGAAATATTAGTAGTAAACTTTTTGGCTGAACAAATCAATGACAGGCATTCATTGTACTACTTTAAATATAAAGTCATAAATACAGGTTTTAATTTTTAAAAAGTTTACTTTTTTTAGTCTACTATTTACTGTCACACTGAGACCTTTTTGTGGTTTTCTTACATTTTAATATATTTATCTTCTCATGATTTTCTTCATCTTGTTTATTCTCTGAATGAAAGGACATAGAACTGGAAAAGTAACTGAATAATGTTTCTGAAAACAGGATAAGTCATTGTTGTGCTTGAAAATTTGGTCTTTGTTAATTAACTATGTAGGAGAAGCCATAGCACAAGTTCTAAACGAATCAAATATTTTAAAAATGAAATGCCAACTTTTCTAAATGTTTTTTTTTTTTTCTGTTCTACATAATTTCATCCTTTCCTAGTTTATGGGCTGGATTTTTAAAAATAACTCAGACAATCTTTTTTTTTTTTCTATTAAATGTATAGTGTCCATTTAAAGTACAGTACTCCAGCCAGTCTTCATTCACTTAAATGAAGATTCCAAAGCATTAGTATTTTATAAGGTTGATTGTGAGCTTGTGAGATGTTCTTGGACAGTAATAAAGCTGTTTCTTTGTTTTGAAACAGTTTCTCTTTTATTTGGTAGTATTGTTACCTACCAACTTTAAAAGAAAATCCCCTGTACAACCCAAGTATATTGTTTTAATGTATTGGTGTGAAGAGAGGAAAGTTAAAATAACACCTCAAAACCAATGCATACACAATGTCAGCACAGTTTCAAGCAGTAAATGAGAACTTTGTTTCCAAGCTGTATCTAAATTTTGTATTGTTATAAATAGTAGTAATGCTATTATCTGTGGAATTTTGTGTTGCCCCACTGTAATATTTCAGTATCCTTAGTCACAAAATCATATGTAAGCAGTATCTTTTGTATTACACTTGGATCTTACTGTTCAATTCATTCTTTGCTTAATTAGAAGTTGTATTAATACGATTCAGTTAATAAGGTAACCACTGACTATCCAGTTTGTTACTCAGTTTGTGCTATTAAAGTGAGAATAAAACTGTACATTCTGAATTTTAGAAGAAATATGATCCAGATATAGATTGCAGCAAAATCAAAGCTTACCATGAATTTGCGACTGCCATTCTTTCAGTTTTGTTTGTCAGGTTATGCTTAAGTTTTATTTGTTGACACTCTTACTGGTTTTGGATTACCAAGCTTATATTTGCACTTAGAGAGTTAAATGGAGACAGGATAGGAGGGAAGGAAAGAGTTAATGTGTATATGTACCGCAAAACCTTTAGATATGTAGTGTCATTGCAGTTATGAATACAAAATATGTGCAGGCTGAAAAGCACACAAAAAAGAGTATGTCTTGCAAAATGACATTATACTGCAATAGTTACATCACTTTTTCACTGTTAATTCACTTAAGATGCATAAGAATATTTATAAATACAAAACGGTTGTTTGAAGGAAGTCGCAGTTGAAGTGTTTCATGAAAAGTATAAATGTAGGAACTGGCAAGACTTTAAAATTTTGTTTAGAAAAAGGAAAGGATGCCTGTTGTGAAAAATTAATATTTCCCTTTTATGAACTGATGTTAACGTGCTCTACATTGCTTTAGCACTCCTGCAGTCTATAAAATGGCATCATTAACATTTTCAGGAACAAAATGGAAACAAGGAAAATCCTGATTTTTGAACAGCAGCAACTATTCAAAATGCCTGTTAAATTCTCCTTTACATATGTGACAGAAAAGAATAGACTGAATTATTTTGTTGTAAGTAAGTACTACCAGAAAAACAAGATTCCCAACAGCAGCGTCATTTTTTTCTGTTCTTGACTTGTGGTGTCAAGAGAAACTGTCCCTGGTTTCTCACAGTTACTGCTGAAGTTAACTGCAGAGCTTAGGACCTGGATACATCTCCTTAGCACCTAAAACACCCTTGTAGTTCTGGAAGATGGTCAAGGTCTTCCTAATTGGATTTGCTTTTCTCTTCCGGAGATATTTCTATTTAAAATGCTATACAGCTTGGGGGAGCAATAGACATAAAGGAAGAGATCATATGTGTTAGATAGAATATATTTGTATTCTGGCAGTCTGCATCACTTGTAATTTAAAAACAAACAAACTCAATGAAAACTAACATCATTTCATTAGATTAAGTCAATGTTTTTTTATTTCATCTCATCTAAAATTTTATAGAGAAAAATAGATAATAGAGGAGACCTTTATTGCATAAGAAGAGTTTGTAGGTGTAAAAATAAATGCCTTGCCTTTGCTTAAATTACCCTTCCACAACACAGATCAGGCAGCAGAAGATGGCTTTTTTACTCAAGCAAATTCCTAAGTGAAGTTAAGCAAAAGAGCAAAGCTGAGGTTGTCAGCTGTGGCAAAACTTGGCTGTGAGTATCTGAGAAATGGAGGGGGAGAGAGCTGTGCTCTGCAGAGAAGGAAAATTATTGGAGACTTAAGTGAAACACTTCAGCAGATTTTGCTTTAAGGTACATTGCTCTGCTGTTTGTTACAAATGGTTCAACAAATCTCTTTGAAGAAATGAGAGACTGGGAGTGAATCGTCTCCTCATGCTCCCTGTGAAGTTATAAATGAGGAAGAAAACAGCCTGTTTTATCCTCCTCTGTTTTCCAGCGATGATGAACACTTGTTAATCCAGCACTACTGCCAAAGTCTGAACCAGGAGTCCCCCCTGAGCCAGCCCCGAAGCCCTGCCCAGATCCTAATATCTCTTGAGAGTGAGGAAAGAGGAGAACTGGAGAGAATCCTTGCGGACCTGGAGGAGGAAAACAGGTGGGTTCCGCTGCCAGCTGCCGCGGCCCTTGGGCACATGCTGCAGGGGCAAATGAAAGCTGTCTCTCTGTAAGCGATGAGGCTGACATCCTGTTGTCATTAACTTGTTCCCACTTCCAGTGGGGTGATGAGTTATCATTGTTTCTGTACAAAACCTCCAAGATGGCAAGCTTCAGAGACGTACGTGTGTTGCTGAATACTCAAAGTGCCACCTGTGACAGGCTCTGCTGGCTGTCTTTCATAATATTTCCTTCTGTTCTGCTGTTTCCTTTATTTCTATGATAGTAATGAGCTTCATACCAGTGTTACTTATTTTGCCGCTAAGTAAGGAAAGGATTAACAGATTTCTGCACCCCTTTCTGGAAGAGGCAGCTGGAGGCTCTTTGGAAAGACAGGCTTTTCTCAAGAAGGCTGGTCACTGAGATACCTGAGGTTTTGAAATTATCTCAATTCATTTGAAGTAAAGAATCTGTGAAATGAATGTACTGTACAGTTAGATGGATTCACTTTGATAGCATTTTTAGAGATAAAATGAGTTACAAAGTTGCATTTTCTTCTGACAAGTTCTTTCATAATGGTTAAAGGTTGGGTCATCTTTTCTTTTGTGTATCCTGTTGCTTGTTGCCATTTCTTTAGCCTTTCAATACAAAGGATCATTTGCTACTTTTAATTTCAAGTTTAATTGAAGTTATAGAATCACAGAAAGGTTTGGGTTGGAAGGACCTTAAAGATCATCTGTTCCCAAACTTCCTGTCACAGGCAGGGACACCTTCCACTGGATCAGGTTGCTCAAAGCCCCATCCAGCCTAGCCTTGAACACTTCCAGGGATGGGACATCCATAAATTCTCTGGGCAGCCTGTTCTGATGCCTTGCCACCCTCACAGTAAGAAAAGTTATCTTCATTAATAGTAAATAACTTTATAAAGTTATCTTCATTAATCACAGGAAAAAAACCCAGATGGATTCTTGAAGCATCATAGCATTGCAATCACCTTTCTGTGGTACTCTGGAGTCTTTGGTCCATGAGCATAAAAACTGGTAGATCTTGACCCAGGCAGATTCATAGTTGCAACCACAATCTACCAAAATCAGACCATAAGATAGAAATAATTTAGATCCACAAAAAAACTCAGGTTTTGTTTGCCTTCTGCTGTTTTCACCTTTTTTGTTTACAGTCTGTTGGCATTTTCATGCAATTTTCTCTTGCTTCTTTTAGAGCTAGGTACTTCTGTTTACGTTGAGGGTTTAATGCAGTAATCATTTACCTTAGGCGTGTCAAGAAAATAATGCAAGAGTTGGCAGTGTCATAGATCTTCTCTGTACGCATAAGTCTTCTTTAGATGGTGCTAATCAATTACAGTGGTTTCATCACACACTTTTTATCAGGAAGGTTTGGGGAACCATAGAGGATAAGGAAGCATAAAGGATATGAGGAAAATGTTTCAGACAGAAAGCTGCAGTAACAAAGCTCTTGCTCTCTGAACAGCAGTGAGATTTTGTTTGAAACAAACCCCAGACTTCCTACTACATAGTATTTAAAGCCCAAGTACTTTCCAAAGTGGAGAAAAATCAGTATTTTGAAATAGGCCGTTGTTCTTTGCATACAGGTATTTACAGAAGTTAAGAAATAGTGTGTAGCTAGTAACATACAGAGAGTAAAACACCTTAGTTTTCCAGGGGAGGGGCGTTACTTCTTTAAAGAGCACTTGGTAGAATAAAAAAATGCTTTTCTGTTTGTACAGAAAATAAGCTGCCCACTAGAAAGGAGAGTAAATTTTAAAGCAGCCTCGTTTTAAATTAGAAATGTGGTGTATGAACATCGGTATAACCGATGGAGTTAGACAGCTAAATAAGCTAAAAAATTCCTTTTGGGGGTTTATGTCTTAAATTTCAGTATGAGCTTTGTTTAATATAACAATTACTTCTGACAGGACTTACACCTTAAAAATACCTGTTTTGAAGTTTCCCAGTCCTGGATTAAGCAAGAGACTATAGCTTGATTATAACCAATTGTTTCCTCGTCTGTACTGTTGGAGGCTCAGTTACAGACGGGATGCCAGCACAAGCAACCTCACCTTTTTTGGGTGCTTCGTGTCTCAATGCAGCAGGAACAAGGAGGTCTGTTTCTGTAGGACAGCCTGGAGGTCACACTGCTGTGATTTTCATTGGTTATGACAAAATCTTGACTTTTGTCTCTGCAAACCACTATAAATAACTTGTACTTGAATTGTGAGGCAGATGCTCAAAAATGAACAATTTCTTGTTGTCCTGATAGCCTGTCACAGCCAGGTAGCTATGATTTTATGGAGGAAACACTGATTCCTGTTTAGAAAGATAAGTAATTCAGACAGGTTCAGTCAGGAGCCATTCATGTAACTTACCTACCTTCGAAAAACAGTCTTGTTCCTTTAGATTTCTATTTTCTAAACTTTCTCCTCCTCTGACTTTGTACAAACCTTTCTTGACTGTTGCCAAAGGTAATCAACAACCTGGGACCTAATTGCTCATGTGAACCCTGTTCTGGTAAGTGAGCACATATTCCTTCCCATGCTGATCCTAAAAATGCCCTCTCAGTAAGCGCTGTTTATTGCCGCAGCATGAAGACTCAGTGAATCTATTGCTTGGAAATGAGCTGAACAGGATGCAAATCACGTTGTGACTGCCTGGTCCTCAGCCCAGCCTTAAAGCACCTGAATTGTTTCACCCCCATTGTAAATACCTCAGATCTTGCTGCCAGAGCGCGTCTCCTTGCCGGTGCTGAGCTGGATGTAGTGCATATGCCTGGGAAAACAAGTGGCTGGGCAGCTCGCACTGTGAGATGAACAAACATACTTTCCTGCCTATGTTCACACAACTTTGGTTGCGTACAAATCTGATGATTTTTGAAAATGAAGATTTAGCTCTCCCTTCTGTATCTTGTATTATTTCACAGAGTCAGCACATGCAGGCGCTTCACAGCAACTTGGGAAAGCTGCATCAAGTACCAACAAGAAGCAGTGCTACGATATTCCAACCACTTCATTGTCATTTCTTTTTTTCTTCCACTTTCTAGTTTCCCACTTTTCAAAAAAGCACCTCACTTCATCTCTTTTGAGCTGTTTATTGAATTCTGACCTCCATTTGGTTTTCAGCTGCAGTTTCTTGTCTCCAAATATTTCCATCTTAACTTGTTACTTAAATGAAAAAGACTCTTTGAAATTGTAATTCTGGGGTTTTGCTTTTGGACAGTTTAAAAAGATCTGCTGCCTATTTTGAATTCTTCTGAAATGTATTATATGACTTATAAACTAGCCTAGCTGTGGCACAGTTCTGACTGAGTTGGGTTTTTTTTTCCAGTTCTAAGGCCCTCTTGTTAGATATTTATTATTTATCTGCTAGCATTTTGAGACCTTGGTGCTTTTGTGGCTTGCAAATATGACTTCCTTAAATAATTTATCACTAAAATTTGACTATTAAATAATTCATGTTTGCTAAAGTGTGAGCATTTTAGAGAATATTTTCAGTTGGTGAAAATGTTTCAATTGAGTATTAGGCCTTCATGCTCAATTTTACATCATATGGAATATTGTGATAAGACCCTTACTTATGTATTCAATAGACATAGAGTCATCTTGCTGTGGAAGGCACTATTACTGTATTGCAATGTAAGAGAAAAAACCCAATTATAAAACTGACCCAAAACCATTTTGACATTTCCTTAAGAGTGAGTATACTTCAGAAACAGAGAAGATGGATTTTTGTTGTCTCTGTAAAGCAGTACGTTACACAGGTTATACTGTAGGATGGATTATACTGGCTAGGATGTGCTGTGCTAGCATTAAATAGAAAGCATACAGTTTTGCAGTGACAGAGACTCAGAACTTTTTGCAAAGAATTAAAATAACTTTCCTGCTGTTTTAATGACTAAAGAAAGTGAACGTTTCCTAATATTTTAGTTGAGTCAAGATCACTGACATACTTCTGTTAAAGGGAGACTTCTCTCACGTTCTCTTGTTTTCCTCCCAGCTCCTAGCTGTACAATGACAAGAAGTTAGTAAATGAAATCTCCAGCCGGCGCTATTTGCCCTTGTTTTGCTTTCCTGACTTGCACTGGGAGCGCAATGGGCCGTGTGCCACTGGAGAAGCACTAATACCCCAAATCTCAAAGCTTCCCTGTTTCCATGCAGCTATGGAATCAAATCTAAACACTGATGAATGGCCTCCTCAAATAAGTTCCTTCTGTGTAGTTGCCAACAGCAAGAAAGTGATGCATTTCTACACATGCTGTGGCTCTTTTTGGTATTTCTTTTGGCATTGGAGAAGGGGAGCTAGATCTCTGAGTGTGAAGTATCATGAGTAAACAGTAGCACTCTGGTGAGCAACAGGGGTAGGTGGTTCAGTTACCAGCTTTGTCTGTTTCTTCAGACCACTGGTTTTCTGTAGAGAGATTAAAAATGACACAAATTCACAAATTCTCAATTGCCTCTGAGAGGACTACTCAGCAAATGGTGCCCACTAGGATTTCTGTCACCAGGCAGTTAATGCTGCCAGTGATAGATGTGATGAATAGCTCATGAGCTCTTTACTACCCAGCTCTTTACAGTGGCATAAATCAAGGTTACATTGCGTGCTTCCTCTGTTCTTTTTCTTCATGAATGCTCCAAAGAGATGCAAGCATAGTAAATGGAATATATGGGGTTTTTCTTTGAATATTTATCTTGCTGAAATGAAATGTATTTTCCCAGTGATCAGAAGATGCAGCAGCTTGCTTTGTTGGTGACAGACAGTTGTAAAAGTGACCCAGCCAGAGCTATGGTAGAGGGAAACTCGGTTTCCTAGTACTGCCCAGGCTTGCTCAGTTGCATTCATTTAGAGAGGATTATCTTTTTATCTCCCCTTTCTCCAATGTCTCATGCTGAAAATGTCAGAGATTGCCTTTCCTAGAGACACAGAGGCTTCACACCGAGGGCTGTGGGCAGTGCCTCAGATGCCTGGCTTGCAGCAGCAGTCCCTTTCATCACACAGCTTAAAACTATTCCAGAGGTTCTAAGAGCTGATTGTTCTCTCTTCTTACAGCAGGTTTCACATTCTTTCTTTCTTTCTTTCTTTTTTAATTTTCAGCTTTTTCCCCCCTATGCTAATACAGATCGTCGTTCCTGTATGTTTAGAACTCAGTTATTAAGATACTATCGATGATCTGCATTCCACATGACTGTTACAGCTCTGGAAGTGGTTGCTATGATGAGTCTCAGTTCCCTGGACTAAGGACTCTGTAGCTGGACTGAAAAGGTGCAGCTGGAAAACTCAGTAACACACGTGCTCTGGACAAACTCACATGCATCCTTCAAAATGGCATTCCTTTGTTCCAACAATATTACTGTATTTAATTACAGAACTCACAAATTTGGACATTTCTCCGCTTCGATAATATGTGGTATCCCTTACAATTTTTTTTTCTATAGGCTTTCACAAAGAGTTTTTAACTATTTTGTATCAGACAGGAAGGCATTTTCATTTGAATTATTCTCTGGTCCTCACTTGTTTTTTCAATACCGTAGTTATGGAAGGACATCTCTATATTGTTAGTTGAGGCAATAATTGTAGATTTATATGTAGCATGGTCCCTGATTGTTTTAAGTATGACCAGGTGCATTTATTTAGTCTCCCCTAGGGTGATATTTTATCTTTTGCTTTACAGCACTTCAAACTTCTGAGTCTGCTTTTTGTGGAGCATTGCCTGTATCATACATCTGGGAAATTCCTCATGGAGTAGTGATAGCCACTATCTACAGATTTTGTGAAAAACAAGCTTAACGATCAATCCTGTGTAAACTTCAGTCTCCAATAAGACCGTGTGATACTGTTGTCATGCTCATTCTTACTGTCTTTTGTATTTTTATTAATCATTCACCAGTTCATTCAGCTAGAAGTATCAGAAGACATTAAGTCATATGCAAGGCAACACCCCTGTAGCCCTTCTTTCTTTTTTCCAGAAAATTTTCATGGACTTGAAACTGTATATTTCATTAAAACAAAAAGCTTCCTTTGAAAAAGAAAAATCTCCATAGTCTTCCCTCGTTGTGTGGGTTTTAGAGAAAGAAATCTTGAATTTTGGAACAACCTCAAGTTAAGAATGATTGACCCCTTCTTTGTTACCTTTTAAAACTTCTGCAGAGGAGGGATCATGTAGGTCAGACATCCTTTAGAGATCATGTTCGGGGCCATGGGGGGTCCTCCCAGGTTAGGACACATCCATCATGCAGCTGCCGAGGGGCACAAGGACATTTGAAGAATGCTCAGTAGCCTGTCTTGGCATTGCTTTCTTCTCTGTGTGAAATGATGCGTACTGCTTTAGTTCTTTTTCTGATCACAATAATGTACCTTTAGAAGTGTTTCAGAGCTTAATAAAGTTTACTAGGAGGTTTCTGAGGTGCTATTAAGCCTCCAGACCAAACTGTCAGTGTCTATTGTAGTTTGCAGGCAGAACTGGCAAAAAGTGCCTGTTCTCACAACCTCAAACAAGAGCAAGTTGGAAAAAATAAAATCTGGGTCACTGCTTGTGATGAGTAAGCAGTTACCAGAGCGTCAAGCCATTTTTCCCCACTCTGGGAAGCTGTGAAGGAACATCATAGCAACAAAATCCCAGTGAAGTTTATTAGGCCTCCCTTGCCTACAAAGTTTCTGTTACAAGTTACTATTTTTTTTCATTTTTGGACTGTGTTATCCCTAACAAGGTTTCAATTTCTTACCTTCGGTGCTCTTCCTGCTTGGTAGATTTTTTTTTTTAATGTGGACCACTATAGATCATATTAATCTATGGAGTGTTTTACTGGAGTAAACTGGAATTTTACAGAATAAAATAACAAGCTTAGCAGTGCCATAAAGTTACAGTAGACTGCAGCACTCTAGACAGGGCAGTCCAAGTGAAGATGGAAATTATAGCCCCAAAAGTTGGTGCAGTGGAGTTTAACAGATTGGCTCACTAATCTGTCTTTTCCTCATGTTAGGGTAGTAATTTTAGAGCGAGGCTGGAAACTCAGTTGCAAATATGAAGAGAGGAGAGCGATGTGACCTGACTGACAGTGGCAGAGTTGCAAATGGAGTCCTGAGTTCTGTGTTTTGCTCTGACTTTTTGTGTGGTTGCCTTTCTGTTTTAGCTTTCTCATCTGTAAAATAGATAGGCCAGCCAGGTGGCGTCCGCTTTGATTAGTGTTTGTAAAGTGCTTTGATCACTCGAAGTCCTCTTTTAGCACTAATTACTTCTCGAGTGTATTCGTGCGTGGAAGTGAACAGGCGGGCAGTCCTACTTCTGCTAGGAAGGATAAAACGCAGGAAGCCAAGAGGGGGCTGAGACCAGGGCAGACCGTACCCGGGCTTCAGGAGGGTGTCTGGACTCCAGCCAGCCTTCTGCATCGTGTGCCCTGGGAGGAAATTAATTTGAATTCTGGTGACGCAGAGAGCCTTTGGGCAGTGCTCATATCACAGGTCCCTATAATATCAGCTCCATGCAAGTCTGCAAGGTGTAAGCCTAAATGCATGTGGATTCAGCAGAATGAAAGGCTGGTGGTGCAGGTGAGCCTCTGCCCCCTGGTAGTTAGACACATCACACCACACGAGGAGGTGCCTTCTCACTGTCCCACGCAGAGAGTAGCCTACACCAGCCTATTCAGCTTCCTAAAGCTTTTATCTCCTTATTACTTCTCCACAGAAACTTGCAAGCAGAGTATGATCGTTTGAAGCAACAGCATGACCACAAAGGACTGTCTCCACTGCCGTCCCCGCCAGAGATGATGCCAGTTTCTCCGCAAAGCCCCCGGGATGCTGAGCTCATTGCAGAAGCCAAGCTGCTTCGCCAGCACAAGGGCCGCCTGGAGGCCAGGATGCAGATTCTGGAGGATCACAACAAACAGCTGGAGTCACAGCTGCACAGGCTGAGGCAGCTGCTGGAGCAGGTGAGTCCTCGGACCTTTCTTCTAGATCTCTTTAGAGTCATCTTCCAAACAGGGTGTGAAGCGTTATCAGTAACGACAACAGACAAAGAAATCATATCTATAGAGACGAATTGGAGAAAAATTTTAAATTGTTCTGCAGGCTGCAAGTGAGAAGGCGAAATCAAGTTTCAGTGTTCTCATTTAGTCTTCCTTGTTTTATTCAAAATTCAAATCCATTGTTTGTTTGCATGGATATATATTTACTTAAAAACAGAAAATTGTGTTTATTCATGGAATAAATAAAAAATACAGACATAAAAAGATTCGTGCAACTATACTGAGCTGGTAATAACAGTCTCTTCTTTTTTTCTTCAACTTTAGCCACAGGCAGATGCCAAGGTGAATGGTACAACCCTGTCATCTCCTTCTACCTCTTTGCAGAGGTCAGACAGCAGCCAGCCAATGCTGCTTCGTGTCGTTGGCAGCCAGACTTCAGAAACCATGGGTAAGATAACAGAGTTCAGATTGTCACCAAAAGAAGTTATAGTCTCATTTTCCAGCAAAAAAATCCTTAAAGACAGAAAATACTCTTCTCTCCTGCCTAGTTCAAGTGAAAATGAAGTAGACATTTGCAATGGTCTTCATTGTTTACACTTTGCATCCTCCTTGTGGTTCAGGCTTTTGCTTTTGATCGTGATGCACACTGTAGCGTGGATATTTTGACATTAAACAAGAAGCTCAGCCAGGGCTTGACTTCTGAAAACAAATACCACTAAAAAACTATTTTAATCAAACTGACTTTCAGCTGTTAAGCGTGACATGGCTGATTTAAATGTACATAGTATTAATTACAGCTAAGAGATTAAGAGTGTGATTAATCATCCCCGTGTTAACTGACGTGATCTTATTTTTCATATGGCTCCATCAGCAGGATTGAGCTGTCACTCACAGGCAGTGCTTGTCTAGGGCCTTTTCTAAATATCACATCAACTGTGATAATAAACATCATATGAGTTGTGGAGTAGGTTAAGTAATAATATCCTCTAGCTAGAGGCTGGATTATTATTTTGGTGCTTTTAGTAACTGCTCTGTAGCATTTTCCTAATTTCCTATCTGTTCTATAATTAGTAAGTATTTATTAGCAAGTAGTAAGGATTTTCTGCTAGTAAGAAAGCAATCAACCGTTGCAGCATCTTTAAGCAAATGTGCTTAAATTAGTTCAACAAGATAATATTTGAAGTTCACACACAGAAATCTATTTAGTGTATATTAGAGAGAGGCTTTAGGGGGGACTGAGACAGTTAAGTGAGAGCTTTTCTCTTCACTGCAGTTAGTGAAAGAGTCGATATGAGTGAGAAATTGAATGGGAGGGAACATTCTACTGTGTCTGAAGTGCCATCGTGGTGGGAAGTGCAGCTTGTTCAGGGGCTTTTTCTTCCATCCTGAGCATAGGCAATAATGTCAGCCTATTGCCAGTAGCAAACAAGATGGGTTCTGTATACACCCTGCAAGAAAAAAAAGTGAAATAAATTGTACCTTTAGGAATGCTTAAATTAAATCCTGGGAGTGAGAATACAGTCACAGGTAACAGCAGTTTCATTTGGATCTTTCTTTAATCATATTACTAGTCAACAAATATTCTGCTATGTATGGCATACGCAGAGTAGACATTGGCTTTCTGAAGAAACCTTGTGAATTTCATCACAGAAAATGTTAATTAAAATACACAAGAAAAGATAGGAAGACAGTGGTTCCCAGCCATCTTACTAAAATTGTCGTTTCACGTTTTATCCTTTAGTAGGATGAAATACAATTATGTACTTATTTTCATTTGACTCGATATAGAATTATTTCCATTTAACTTGTAAGACTGGAATTAATTAACATGCATGTAATCATATAAGCTGCTAAAACTTTTTTAAGGCAGATATTTAGACAATACTTGGTTTTTTTTTTCGATTGAGCCCGTATGTGGAAGGGCAGTGAGATGCTGAGTTTTTATCAGTGTGATCATGTTGAGACTCAGCAAAGCAACACTGTTGGCAGCATGGAGCGGAGCTTATAGAAATAATTACTAACTGAGCTAACAAACCGCAACTAATTCAGTTTGTCGAGTCTCCTTTCACACCAGAAAGCTTTGCTTGCTAGTCTGAAGAGTTTTCTGAAGCGTGACTTAAGATACTCTTGAATTGTGAAGGGAACCAGAGTGATGTTGTAAATAATGCTCCCATGCAGCAAGCATGTGCCCTGTAATGAGGGAGTCATAATTTTCAAGAAAATACTGAGGATCTCTGGGTCTCTCAGTCAGTGAGGTAGCGTAGTGATAGCTTTTATATATCTTTCTTTTTTAAAGGAGACCTTAGTTTTTTTTCCTTGAATGTAATCCCACTGCACCTCACTGTCTCTGCTTTCTCAAGGAGAGATCACTGTAAAAGGTTTTCCACCACAGTGTTGTTTGGTAAAAGCAGCTACCCTCTCAGATCCTAATTCACATGTAGAAGAGCTCATCCCTCAATAACCTGAAATACACCTGGGCAAGTGGAAAGGTTCTGCTTTTCTTCTCATAGAGTCCTGATGGAAAAGTCCTCATCTTTGGCTTTTCTCGCCCAGTAATGCGACAGCGGAGTAGGTTTTCTGAGCCATGTAAGCCAAGAGGCTGTTGCTGAATTTTAATTCATAGAGGTTCCACCAGAACGTTTGAGAACCAATCAGATCTCCAAGCCTTTTGTAGAAACACAAATGAGAAAGACTGTTTTGGGTAAAGAGAGGTAATTGAAGTCTGACAGTGTCTTTACTTTTGCTGAGTTGCTTGGCTGATGTCTTATTTTGTCCTTTACAAGGAAATGCTCAGAAGAATCATCCAAATGAGAAGAAATAAAAATAATGCATTTTAAGTAAAACATACAGCAGTCTTTAGGGTCAACGCATTTCAATGCTTACCAGGATATTTGGAAATCAGTACCTGTCCTCAGTTCTTCGTGGCCAGAACAGCAGAACCACTGCTCTCTTCTTCCAGTTCTTAGGGCCAGGTAGCTTTCTGAAGGCATGCTGATAAGGTTCTCAGCCTGGGTGGAAGCAGCAAAATCTCACTGAGTTTTCACCTTGACATCCTGCAGAGGCTGGAAAGACATTACTTCTGCTAAGGCACCTCCGGTGGTGCAACATTTAGGCAAAAGTAACTCAAGGTGTGTGAACCCAGCACCGGTCAAAAGCTGAACAAACTGCAAGCAGTCTCAGCAGCTGTTTTTAGACCATTAATGGAATAAAAGACGCAGATATGAAGACCATCTCTTCTATGAATTAAGTGCTTCTTGCAGACACTTAACCCCACTTTTTGTGCTGGAGGGGGAAAAATTACTATCAGTCAGCAATAACTCTTGTGAAACTCCCGGCCCTAAGGTGAGGCCAACACTGAGCCTAATATTAGGAAATATATGTAGTCCTAAAGTGTTTGTTTAGCTTCTCTTTTAGTAGGCTTTCCACCAGCATGAAGCACCTCAGTGTTTAGAGAATGTAAATGCTAACAGAAATACAGGCAGTTTATTACTTTAATAGGGCAACACATATTAGAATAAAGGATCATTAAGACATTTTCAAAATAAGGATGGCCTGTCATGGTTATTACAGCAGGCAAAATTGTTTTTGTGTTTTAACAGGGATAAAAGAAATCTAGTAAAGAAGGAGAATCTCACTCAAAGTATGTCCTTCAGGTGTATTCTTTTTTCAAATGCTTTATTTGTGTTGGAGGCTAGGGTCTACAGTAAAATCAACATATGGATCTTAGTTATCTGAAACCATGACCAAAAAAACCCAGTAAAAATAAATTGTATTGAATTTCCCATTAAGCTGCTGCCCTATAATCAGGTTATAGAAATTATTCAGTGGGAGAAATGTATTTTGCTTTATTAAACTGCTGCTAAACCCTTTTACAGTACAATTGAATGTTCTTAGAACTCCAATCTGATGCAATTAAACTGTCAGAAATATTAATACTGATGCAGATGAGAATCTGGATTTCTACTGATTTACGCAGCTAGGCAAAGCAGTGCTAACATGAATCCAGCACTATTAGAAGGCTGCTCAATAGCAGCACTCACAACAGCAATTTATTTTTCCATTAATAGAATAAGAGAAGCTGAAACGAGTGTCATATACAGAACTAAATGTTCCTAGCAGACATTTTACCCCACCTCTTTTACCAGAGTAGATTATTTCTTAAATCTCTTTTTTACAAATTAAAGTCAGTGTTAATTGCTTAAAATTCATTGTTTAATTTCACTGAGGTCTTTAAAAAGAAAGAGAAGCATAATACTCAACAAAATTCACCTTTAAAATTTTGACTATACTAAGCAGAAAATGTGTTTATGTGAACAGCCTCGGCTTCGTGAAGGACATACGCAATAGCAGGCTGTTAGCAAATGGTTTTATCATGGCTCTCATGCCATGGTGTGGATTTACTTTCCAGGCGAGGACGAGCTGCTCAGCCCTCCCCAGGACACAAGCACAGGTCTGGAGGAAGTGATGGAGCAGCTGAACAACTCCTTCCCCAGCTCCAGAGGTGAGCACTGCTGCCAGCAGCAGATGAGAGGAAAAAAGATAAAAGTGCTTTCAGTTCCTTGATGTTTTCAGGGGGTTGTGTTTTGGTTCCAGGTTTTTTGCTGCTCTTTGTTTTCATTTTAACAGTAGCTGTAGAGAAATGTGTCTTAGGTAGAGTGGAGAAGCAGCCCACTCCTCCTTTACCTTAAAGCTAACTCCACAGGTAGCCCTTGCTAGATACGTGAATGAAACAATGTCTGCCTGAGACACTTTTTTCCTGACCGTTTTCTTCTCTTCCCTTTTGCCATGTTCCTTTTCTCACAGCTTCTCTCCTTTTCAGTCAGTCCCCTTGCTGATTTATTTTTACTACATGTCCTAGCACATTCTTCTTCTGTCATTACCTTTCTCAAAGAAAAATCTGGTTAAAAATAATATTAAAGTTCTGAGTCAAAGTTCTCGACCTTGTGGCACTTGAGTCCCGAGTGGTGGAAGAAAAACAAATGGGCTGTGTGTTTGTGCAGCGTGGGCTGCACTTGTGTGTACAGCCACAGCTTTTCTCTCAGTGTTTCCATTTTGCTCATTCCTGTTGTTTGCTAAAGATAAGCATTTGTATTACTGGGATTTATTTGTTTAACCTTTTTTCATTTAAGAAGGTCTTTTCTGAGTCCGGAGAAAATACTCTGCTGCCAAGAAAAACGGCTTAGATTTCTAGCAGGAAACAGAAAGTTTGTGATATCACCTGTTGCTGTGAAAGAAGGCTCAGACATAAACCTCTTGGCAAAAGAAAGTCTCACTGTCTATTGACAGCCTGTTAAGCAGACAAGGACTTACCGCAGGGCCCCTTGCACAGGTTTCACATATCACCCAGAGGTTCTTCTTCAGTAGATAAATGCGTTAACCATCATGCTGGACTTCCAATGAAGTTAGGTTTTCTCCATCCTTTGCTTCCAAAACAAGCTCAGATCTCAACAGGCATCATCTGTGAGCAGTGAAGCCAGTATAAACTCTTCACGAGATGGGATCATTTAGAAAGATACTATTGAAGAAAATGTAATGCAATATATTGTTAACTACCTTCATCTCCACCTCGATATTATATGACAAAGTCTTATGTCCAGCCTTCATTTTGGCTAGGTACTAATTATCAGAGACAACAGATGAGAAACCTTTCAAATATTGGTATGTCGGTAAAAAATGGACTTATTTTTGAAGTTGCCATTTACATAAGGTTGCAACAGACAGTGCTTTTTTTATCAGTGACCATCACTTGTGTAAATATGTCGTATTTAGGAGATCTTGCATAATCATATGTGTCTAGATGTAGATACCCCATGTGTTAAAATATTCACCAAATGCAGTATCTAATTTGTAATCATAGCTGTTGACAATGACAGTGTTTCTTTTTAAAAACAAGCTTAGTTTTAAGTAAAATATAAGCAATTTACAAAACAACAGTTAATGACATCCTTGAAATATAGTGGTTCATTTCCTGTGTATAAATAGGTAGAGATCAGTCTGACTCTCTGACTGAGAATATAGAAAAGGTTTTTGATTTTATTAGTGAAAAATACAGAGCTTCATGAATCAAACTGACAGAATAAAACGTTTAGTTGGGAAAAAAAATAAATTTGAACCTGGTAACATCAGTTAATATTTTAATTCTGTATGTTAAGCTATAACTTCACATTTTCATTCTGGTGATGCAAAATGTTGTCATTTAAGTACAAAGAAAGAATGCATTACCTTATTTTGTTTCTCCATTCAGTAACTATGTTGAAAGTGTAGCTTGTGATCCCTAAAAGAGACTGCAGCTTATATGCTTTCCTGCCTGAGTAGCAGCTGTAGAGGACAAAAATACTTCTGAGCTGCATAGAAGGCAGTGAGGAGGAGGCACAGTCTCTGCTTGACATGAGTCTTCTGTCCTCCTCAGCCAAGCCGTGAGAGGAGCTTCTGGTGCGGCATCCAGGAGCAGGCACCGGCTGGCAGGCAGAGTCAAGCTTCCCACAGGACTTTTCTTCTGGGCCTGACCAAGGCACTGTTGAGCTGAGCCAGAATCTGCCTCTTCCTCTCTCTTGGGCTACACGGAAAGATTAGTTCAGCTGGAAGACAGTGTCACTCACTTTTTGGAGAATTTTACCAGGTTTTGGCTAAAGAGATTAGGACCTCAATTAGGTTTCTCTGTTTTTCAGGTATCTTTTGATGCATTTGCACAAATGCCAGGTTTGCATAATAACTTCTGGTTGTGGAGCAGGAATGGTCAGGCCCTCTGTGGGAAGTAGTTTGGCCTACAAGCAGTGCAAATGGATTTCCATTCACTGGTTGATATAGAAGGCTACTGACATTGTCGGTTTTTCTGAGATCTCATGCAGACTTCAGCTATTGGCATTTTCTTCTACTCCCATTTTAACAATTAAATGATACTCAGCTGATACCTGCACAAACTTTGCATCTGCAGCTGATTTGCCACAGCCTCATGTAGTCCTTCCTCGTGAGATGAAAGATGCTGTGATCTGTCAGATCCCCATGGACATCAGGGGTATGACTTGGGATTTGCAAGACTGCAGAAAGGAGAAAAGGAAGCAGGGTTGACTGGTCTCAACAAACCATGAAATCAGGGGCCATTTTGTCATTGAGAGGTGCAAATCTCTATCTCAGGTTTCCAATCTATAATAAAAGATCAAAGAGTAATTGCAAAAGAATGAGAGCAGCTTCCAAAGCAGCCTGAGATGAGGGCATTGTGTAAGGATTCAGACATGGTGCAAGTAATATTTTATTTCGCTGCATTACAGGTTACATTGAATCTCGAGCTACTTGTAGGTATCAGGAAACAATAAGCCCAAACAAGCAATGAGCATAGCTCTATAAAGATCACGTTTTCTTTTATTAATTCTTATTAAATAGAACTAAAAAATTGTCCAGTGCAGGAAACTCACTCATTCCAGTCTGGCATTCAGAAGTGTGTTGTGATACAGGAGCTTATGAGATATTCTTTGAAAGGTGAATTCAAACTACTTTGGTAAAGCGGCACCCCATGTGATGCATGCTACCTTTAGGAATTAAAACCAGAAGGAAGATGAATAAGATGCTCAAGATTGACTAGTACTAGAAGTAGCTTTGTCTATTTCTATAGTAATGATGTAGAAGAAGTAGTCTGCTGTGATATTAATAGACAGTGGAATTCCATGGAGAAGAGCTGCAGAGGACACCTGGCACTCATCGAAACCTACCTAGACTGAAACTAAGAACATGAAATCAGGAAGGGACAGACATTCATACAAATTACCTGGAATTTATACATGGAATCAATTGAGGAAATCTAGGGATGTATTAAGAGGCCTGAGAAGTTGCTGGAAGGACATTAAATGGGGATTTTCTTTGTGGCCTCTGAACATAAACGTTTTAAATTTCAAGCTAAATGGCCAACTCCAGCATGTCACACCTTTTGAATGAGGGACATCATTCTGGCTGTCCTATTGCCATTAGGATAGCAACAACTTGGAGGAGGGCAGAACAATATGACAAGCACAAACTAGACTCTGAAGGCTTTGGTTCTTGAGAAAAGTTCAGGGATGAATAAGCTGTGAAGAGGGAGAAGGACTGAATTTCTGTGTTTCAGTGCAGGATGTATAGTTGAACATCACAGGATACACATTAAAACCAAAATATTTAAGTATCATCAAAGGCATCTGAAGGATAAGATTTGCTTAGGCTAGGAAATAGTTTTATAAATCAAGTAGTAGCTCTTATTTTGGATTTCTGAAACAAAGCAGTAAAATGTAGTATAATTAATTGTCACTCACCTGGAGATAGATTAATTTTGTTTATGATTTTTTCCAAGCTTTTGCTGCATAGAGTTGTTTTTAAAAGGGCATCAAGGCTTCAGGACATCATTTTGAATGCATTTAAGAGAAGCATGTGTTAGACAAATCATGTCGTAGACCTCCATAAGCAGATTTCAGATGCAATAACTTACATTACTATATAATTTTTATAGATTGTTTTTGTTTCTTCAGTTTAACCTTTTGGTAGTTCTTGGTATTTCCTAAGGAGCAGAGCCCCTCCATGCTCCTTGCACAGCTGACTGTTGGTGCCAAAAGCTTTTTCATTTCCGGAGAGGGAAATTCTGCTGAATACCTGATGATTGCTGTCCTTTAGGAATTTTTTTTTCCTTTTAATCTACAAGGTGTGCCATCCATTCCTCTTTTACTTTGCTGCTCCCAGCAAATTCAGAACTGCTGCAGCTGCTTCAAACAGCTGCTGCGCTAACTCAAAACAGATGTCAAAGCCAGAGGTCTGACATTTAGTGGAAATCTACCATTAAATACCACCTCAGTGGTTTATTTGACCCTGCTTGATAATAGGCCACAGAGGAAAACATTTTCATGCTGTATTTGTGCCTAAGCTACTAAATCTCCAGGGAATTGGTTCACAGTTAGAAAGTAAGATTGGCAGGCCAGTATTTTTTAAGCCAAATACATCTCTCCTGCTGCTCTAAGGACAAGCAAGTTGTACTGCTTCAAGTGCGTCTCATGGTGGACCAGGATGTGTTTTGCAGCTATGGTTTTGTGGTAAATGCTTTCTATGAAGAAAACTCAGACAGGGATTTAGGGGCAGAAGTTCTTGAGCCAAGTGAAGTTGGTGAGGGAGCTTCCCAGGTTTTCAATGCAAAGCCCGTGCTGGTGGATAATGAGGAAGTGGGAGCCAAGAAGTGGTTAGAAATGAGACCATGATGGCTTAAAAGACCTAAGTTGTCATGACATTGTGTGAAAACATTGGAGAGAGATTGGTACTCACTGTTATTATTTAACATAGTATTGCTCAATACACATTTTGTCTTGTGCAGTGAAATGACAAGGTGCCATAGCAATAAAATGTCACTGAGGACAGCACCATCTTTTTCAAGTTCTGTTTTATTTTTATCTCAGTCACATAAAAGCGCACCAGACACATTCTCGCCTCTCACTCTTGCATCAGCCAGGCCCTGTCATGAATGGGACTAATGTCCTAAGTGGAACTAGCAACTTTCAGCACTGCAAATACTGCCGTTTCTCTTCTTCTGACAGCAAAAGGTCTTTTGACGCAGACTTTTCACACTGTACTGAATCAGTGGAAGAGTACCCTAGAGTTATTATACTGTAGGGTATTCTGGAAATATTCTTCTAATTGAGCAAACCTAGGCTCTTCTGGACTGTGTCCCCTCCTCTGTGCTACGGTCCTACATCCCACATCAGTGAGCCCAGATGAGTGACAGCCCTTATCACTCCCCTTGGGCACAACGGTACTGAAGTGGCTGAGCTTCCCTGCACATTTCTGCTGGGAAAGGGATGGAGAGGACTAGATCTTTCATGACTTATAACACTCAGTCCTGATGTAAACTGAGAATACATTAATGAATTTAACAAAACTTCAAGGAACACGTTTTTTTTCCCGGAAAAAAAAAGCTGTTTGCAGGTCTAGATCTCTCCCCTTTGCAGCCTGTCCTGAGGGTCAGTGCAGTAGGTGCTTTGTGGTCTCTGCTTTGATTTGAATCTGCATGGATGCATGAAGTTTTTATTAGTGCCTCCGCTTTCAAGTTTGATTTGATCACTCTCTGTGTACCTGTGCCTGTGATACAATGTCATGTAGATCTCCAAAGAAGAAAAAGAAAGACTCTTCTATTTTTTAAAGGCAGGAAATCTTGATAATTAGGCACCCATGGATTGTGTATCAGTATTTTGGTGTCTTATAGAATACAAATTTTCAGAACTGCTATCTTCTTCTGCTGCAATTTATGCCAAACCATTCTCCTTGCCTTTAAACTTAAAGACATGCATTCATTCATATATACAGAAGAAAATAAAGTAAAATCCATTAAACCCTTTCTAATCTTTCTCCAAAAGGAATTATCCGTTACTGTAGTAGTGCTACTTTTTGTTGCATTTAACAAATTCTAAGAGTAATTGCTTGCCACAGACTTTCCTCACCAGCTGTTTTGTGTGGTGCAGAGCTATCCCAGTTACCCTTAAATACAGCCATTTCCAAGCAGAATCCAGTCTATCTCATGTAGATATTTAAATTACACACTCCGTGGCTGCAATTTTAGGTGCTTGTGCAGACAGGTAGGCGTTTCTTAAGACCACCAAAAGGATCCAGTATTTTGCATGTCAGCCGTTCCTTCTCTCCTATTGACCAAAGCTAAATTATGTTCTGCTGGATCTCATTCATGCCCCAGGACTCTTGCACATCCAGCTGTACTGTGGTGCAGTTTCTGGAGGCTTTAAGTAGACCACCTACTCACCTAAACCTTGGGGCTCTTCCTCAGAAGATTAAAATATGCAATGGATTTTATATTTTAATTTTCAAGGATTTTCTGTTACATGGTTTATATTGGTGAAAGGTTCTCATCTTCCCTCCTAGGAGGCATTTTTTAAGGAATTCACGGCTCTTGATAAAAGTGCTAGAGGAGGTCGCAGGCTGTGTAGGCACTTATGGAAGTCATAGAGGGTTAGGCAGGTCTGTAAGGTGAAGTCCTTAGAAGTGAGGCGACACCTCTCCTGGCCATCAGTCTCGCACTGGTACCTCTGTGCACCTCCAGCATGTGTGGTACAGACATAACCTGAGTTGAGGCTCTCCTTAGGAGCAGAATAAAAACCCACATGCAGAGCATGACTTCAAACCTATTGTTATCATTTCTAATAGCCATTGGAATAATCTCTGTGGGGGAGTGGTGGATTCTCCAACATCGGATGCTTCTAAGATTTGGCTGGGTGGGTTTCTGGGCCATCTTGTCTAGATTGTACTTTTGCCATGAAAGGTTGGACCAAATGATCCGTGAGGTCCCTTCCAACGTGGTAAAATAATAATAATAAAAACAAATAGTAAGTATGCTGTCAGGGAGATGAGAAGGAAGGTAATAAAACTTCCTCAGTTCAGTAAATCGTAACCTTTGCTGTCCAGGCCTTTTGGAGGTTGCCCCAGCCATTTCCATTGCCTGGAGTTTGTAGTTGAGAGGTAGCTCTGACCTGTGATGGACAGTCATGCCGTTCATTTCCTCTGTCTTCTCTTCTTCTCCTTTACTACCTCTGCTCAGCTTTGTTGCTGACCCTTGTTCTGCTCCTCATAAAATACCTGCAAAGCTATTTATTGTCTTCCTTCCCTTCTCCCGCAGGCTGCCGTACCTAGAAAATAACTTGACAGCAATTAGGTTACTGTTATGCTGACTGGTGTGTTCTCCCCTATATATCTGCCTCTCTCCCTGTTGTCCCGTGTGTCATTTACCATTGCATCATTTACAACAGCTCTGGGGCAAAGATCATCCTCTTTCTTGAACAGAATCTACCACAGGAACTTTCTCGCCTAAGGCTACAAAGTCTGGCCATACTGGTGCTTGCAGTAGCGTACCACTGACACTGGGATGCTGCTTCTGGGGACAGCAGGCACCTTACTGCCACTGGCTGTGTGATGGAAAGGGGGGCAGAGGAGTGTTTCTGCTGTTGATTGACACCTGGCTTTCTTTTTTAAAAAAACATGTATGCTATGATAAGTGTTTGAGAAAAATCAGTACGATCAAAGGATGGCTTCCATGAAGGCTCATCAGGAACATATTTTTAGCTAAACCCATTAATGACTCCTCTGTTTTGGCAGTACAGCTTGAAAGTGATGAGATCCTTTCCCTTTTTTCCTCTTTTACTTCAAAATTTTTTCTTCCTTTTTCCCTCTGCCTCCTCAGTTTTACCACTCTTGCAGATCAGCTTGTCGGAAATGTCTCTCAGAATATATTTATCTTGAACGTGAGCATGTTATATTCCAGTGTACAGCTCTAGATGTAAAATGTGTGTGTGTGTATGTATACATATGTGTATATGTGAATGTATACCTGTACACATGTATGTAGGCCATAATAAGATGTAAAGAGTCTGCGTGAATTAATTTAATGTTGAGGAAACAGGTTTTTACCACTAATAGTGAAGTCCTCAAATTGAGGAACTTTTGATGCCAAGAAGTGAATTCAGATCTTCTCTGCTGTCCCTATCCTCAAAGACCTGTAAGTTGGTTTTAGTCTTTTTCTCAAAGTGTTTTTGCTAGGTGAAAACCAAGCCACAGGTTACAGAACTGTTGATGAATAAAGCAGCTCAGAGTCATCAGTGGATTTCGGTGCACTTTCAGTCTTTGTTTAAAGCACAAATGCGATCATTTTGTATTAAATTTCTGAATGGAAATTGAAGTGTCTCTTACAGTTTAACGTATATATTCACATGTGGTTTTTTTTCCTTTTTTTTCTGATATTTCTTCCACTTCCTCTCTCTGTTCCTAAAGGAAGAAATGCCCCTGGAAAGCCAGTGAGAGAGGTTAGTGAGACGCTGGCTCACTGCCATGGCTTCTGTCTATCACAGCTTGCTTTCTGTGCCCAGCATGCGTGTGATGGCAGCACGGGTTTGCTTGGGTTCCGTGAAGGGTGGGGGTGGTTTTATTTTGCTTTCAGTTTTGTTTGATTTTGCTGAGTGCGTTCCCCATGTGTGCTCTAACAGTAGCATACCTCTCAACTTTCAGTGGAGACAGTGTCAGCTCAGGGATCTGCATTTGCTCACATCTTCCCAGAGGTGGAAATTCAGGAACGGGGAGGAGAAAATAATACATTGAAATTAAGCCTCTGTGTGATAAACGTGGTCAGCAAATATGCTGCAGTCACTGACTTAAGTTCTGATGCTCTTGTATGTAAGCACAACAGGGAGACCCATGTCTTGTGCTGTTCTGCTTATATGCTCACAATTGTATTTACATATATGTGCCAATATACCAACCTTCATCTCCAGTTATTAAATAGCTTTTTTCTTTTTCTTTAGAACAGTGAGAGTTGAGAGGTATAAGAGATTCAGGTGTTTTAATTTCCTGATACACTATTGCAGAATGAAGAACGCTACTAACATTCACCAGCTCCACAGTGTTGTATTCAGCAATGCAAATGGGCGATGGTTTCACTGTGCACTTCGGACATGGTTGGTTTGATGCAGAATAGATTTTAGAATTTGTACGTCGCTGCTTGTTAACGGAGGAAAATGTTTTGCACTGTGTTGTCATAGCACCTTTGAAAGTATTTCCAGAGAGCCTTGATTTTTCCTCTGTGAAGCTGCTCTTCACTCTCCAACCAGTTAAAACGTTGAAAGATGAATTCCTTGCGAAAAATATTATTAGGGATAAAATATTCAGAGAATGCCTGAGTGCAGGTGGCTGTGAAATGACCTTTCCCGCACAGATGATGTTCAGTGTGGATGAGACAGTAATTGAGGGGTAACTCAGTTTGCAAACTTCTGCTGTTGCGGAGTGCAGGGCTCATCGAAACACTGCGCTGGGGTTTTCAGCAGGGCTGTTGTGAACCCCCAGTCACTGACAGGCTACCCTGGGTGAGCCAGGCCTTGTGCTAATGCAGCGCTTTGAAATACAGCGGTTCCCTGCATTGGCCATAGGGGCTGGCACAAGTCCAGCTACTTTGAGGTGCAAGATCATTGGTGCAAGTTACGTTTGTCCTCAGGTGCCAGGTCCTCTCATTCAGATCCAGAAAGAGTGTTTGGGATGTCGTGAAGAGACTCCTACCAGCCCAGAAACTTTAAGGACATTATTTCATATTCAGCCCTACGTGCTTACACTGTCTGAGAATTGTTCTCCAGTTCAGCAGAACAGGTTGTTGATTTCCACTATAGTCTTTTATATTTATACATATTATTCAGAAAAAGCTTCTGCTGCTGAGGGCATATTTGATGCAATTAATTAAGCAACAAAATTAGAAAAATGGGCATGTCCTACCTGATTAGATTCCAGCAGCTTAACACTAAAACCTACTTCAGTGAGTCGCTTGCCACTCTCCAGTTGTGTTTGTGCTCGCTGATGGTTCCAGCTGGGGCTTGGGAACTTGCAGACCTGAAGATAAAACAGAGTTCTCCACCTGCTTGTGAAGTGTATGAGCTAAGGTGGAGAACAGCGTTTGCTTTATGCGTGAATCCATTTGCACAAAGCCAGATCATGCAGTTTTAAACTCACCCAGGCAGGTTTTGATCCCATTACTCACTTCTGGTATTGTCTTTGTGTATAATCCCATGGATTTGGTGGCATTACTCAATAAGAATAAGGGCATCAAAATCCAAGCCACCAACAGGAAGGATTTTTCTTTTGTCAGGGAAGGGTTTGAAATCTGTGCTGCTGAAAAAGGCACTGCATTGTGTTGGGGCTTCTTGATTTACTTTCTATCCACCGTTTCAAGTCTGAATGCTCCATGTTTATTTCTCTGATGAGCTGTAGTGTAAGATTGGTATTCAATTACTGCTGCCTCACCCAAGGGCCTTTATAAGCTGTAGTGTAAGATTGGTATTCAATTACTGCTGCCTCACCCAAGAGCCTCTAAAGCAAATTCAGCAGATGTAAAATGCATCATTCTATACCTGACCAAGAGTGATGTAATTAGTGCCTGCAGAAGTAGATCTCTTCTGCTTTCAAAGCAAATGCACCTGTGTTAATATTATCGCCATTTTATATGTTTAAGTTAATACTGTCCCATGTCCATTTTAAGCTTTATTGCTCCATTTCAAAGCGTATGCTAGTTTTTTTCTCATATGGTAGCATCTTTCAACCTTTCAGTGCCTCAAGCATGGCGAAAATGTTTTCAGCTTTAATGTTGGGGTTTTTTTTTAAGAATGGAATTAATGCCTTCTTTGGTGGCATTACTTTAAAAATATTAATAGTAGTGAGTGGAAAGCTACGATTTATATTTTTCTAAGTGCTTTGAGGACAGTATTTTTCGCATTTGCTTCTTAATTAAAAATGTCAATGTCCTACGTCTCAGTCTTAGAGAGGGCAAGTAAGCAGTGTTCAACAGAAGCAGCAGAGCTACACAGGAACAGTCAGTGAGTTTGAGCACTTGTTTAGGTAACAGGCAACAGGCATGATAGAAGAGGATGCATTCGTTGCCCATACAGTACCAGGAAATTATTGTATATGTTGTTCTCAACTATTTGCAGTTGTGACTGACCTGGCTGTTACTCCCATGTGCGATAGAGGCGGAAGACCCGCTGGCGCTGCAGTGGTGCCCAGCTGAGGGTTCACCAGTTGAGTGGCTGGAGCACAGCTGTATTGCCTGCTCTTCTGGCCTATCTTCCTGTCCTGTGACTGTCCCAGAGACTGCAGTCCCTGAGCTGTAACCTCAGATGGCTCAGGAGGAGACACAAGATTGTTAAGTCTTTCTACAGAGAAAATGAAGACCTGTGCTAGTGTGGATGGTGGCAGGGAGAGGGAGTCATATCTCCTTAATCACGCCAGCATGCCCCTGTGCAGCTTTTGTGGAGGGAGGTCAGCTTTGAAGCATGGATGTTTAAAAATATGGCAGCAATAAACAGTGAAAAAACAAAAAGACTAGCAGACATGCCTGTAATTTTAATGTATTAAAAGAATATCCTGCAGTCTCTGGATGCATAAAGTCTTCTTGGCCTGTGTTTTAGTTGCCTGAACAATTTAGCAGTTTGTACCTGCTGTGGCGTACTTCTGAAAGACTTTTTTTCTCTATTTTTTATTGAAGTTACTCTTTCTGGTCTTAGCCTCTTCCTATAAAACCAGCTTGCCTTTGTAACCTTTGCAGCTACTTGTTGTGACAGAAGGAAACAGTATTGACAAATACTGTTTTTTTTCTGAAGATGAGGTTTAGGAGTTTAGGGTGCTCTAAGTCGATGAAAGGGCTATCACTCTTCTTGAGTTGGGAGTGAGTGGTGCTGGAGTCCCTGAAGAGCCCTGCAGTCCCATCATGGTTCCTGGAAACAACAGATTTCAACAACAAATCTGAAGAAGAGACCATGATCCCACAGGCAGCAGTGCCGCTCACAGCTGGCTAGCCAGTGACGACTCTCACCACTGCTCTGTCTCTTGTCTGTAGGTTGCTGCAGGTGAGGCAGAAGAAGAGTATTTAAAGCTAGTTTGCAGGATCAGGATGTCTGTGGGGATGCTGCAGGTCACTCCACTTATATCAGGGTTATTCAAGTAAAGCCTTGGTAGCACAGGCTACAGATGGACCTGAGCCATGTCAGAGTTTCAGCTAAGTAGCCCAAACCAGCGTCAGGTAGCTTTCTGTTTCCATAAGCTGCTCCCATCTAAAATATGTTCGTGCTTTCATGTGACTTCATCACATTTTCACTTTCCATGGTGTAAGTTGCTGGATTGATCTCGGTCTGCATGGTGCCAGTAAGAGAGATTATCCCTTACATCTAAAATAACGTGGTAACATACTTTAAAGTGAACTATGTTTTGTCCAAAACTTGGTGAGAATTCTTCATAAGGTGTTACTTGACGTGCTGATGAGCAACTTGCAAGTTTTGCTTAGAATGAAGAGGGTGGCTATACAGTAATGATTTATGGATGAAATTGATGTTTGATGCCTCTGTTTCTCTTTGCATTGGTGAAATTAGCAAAATGCCACCAAATTCTAACCAAGTATTTCTTTGTATCGATACTGGGCAAATTGTGCCACGCACAGCACAGCTCACTGTGAAGCAGGCAGCTTGTTGAGTAGTTATCATTTAGGTTCAGTGTAGTTTTGTGTAGTGAATGCTACATATTAAAACTAGTACTTGAATGTAAAAGGTGGTAGTTCTCCAGAAGAAACAAACTTCTCTGGATGTTTCTCAGGTCATTTTTTTTCTCTACCATAAATGCTGGTGAGTATTAAATAACATCACTCCAAGCTCCTATTACTGTAAAAATGTCAGCTGCCATAATATTTGAACATTTGGAAGAAGGTGGTGAGTTTGATTTGCCATACTGGGAAGGTTCGTTCCTGTTGTTAGAGAAGACAGGTGTGTGAGGAAGGACACCCACTGTGTAGATGGACAATGGTAGCAATCAGATTCTGGCACATTATGGGTAGGGATTGCATGAGAGGTCTATCCTGGATACCCTGGTCATGTTCTTTCTTCATTTGGGTGCCCCTTCCTCAAGGACCAAGGTGAGGACTTGGCATCCAGGCCAACATTCCTGGGAAGCAGGGTTATGGGCGGAGGATGTTTGCACCTCCCATGTTTTGCCAGACAGATACTCTCAGGGAGTAAATCAAACCCCTCCAGCCATAACAACATACAGTTTTATTGAGTAATACTTAGCCTGTTATATATTTTCAGTTGCTGGCACTCTGCAGCTTGGGGACTTCTTGAGTTGGGGGTCACATGCACTTCTTTGCATCTAAATAAATCTTTCCTCAGTGATTATTTTCTAACTCCTTTTTTAAACTCATTTATGTGTTTGGCCTCAACATCAGCCTGTGGCGATGAGTTCAGTAATACAATTATGTGCTGTGTGGAGTATAATTTCCTTCTGTTTGCTTAAGACCTTCTGTCTGCTTCTTCCTCCTTGTCCTTGCAAGAAATCTTGAACGTTCCGTCCTTTGTTTGGATGCTCATCTTGTAGGGTGCCTAGATCTCTGTCATGCTCCCTTTTCAGTCATGTTTTTTCAGGAGGGAGACTCCAGGTGGGATTCAATAGTTTAAACTGTGATAGCTCTCTCATTTTGAGATGCCAGAGGGTATTTGAGACACTGAGCCCTCTACGGGCTGCAGATCTGATGCAGGACTTGTGGGACACCCATGCTCTTCTGAACAGCAGCTGGAGACCAGGCCAAGGGCCTAAAAAGGAAACTTTTGGCAATTTAATCTCCCCACTCTCAAGTCAGTTTAGTCTCTAATTGTGTTGAAGCCATTTCTTACTGCTGATCAGGAGTGCTACCTTTCCTTTCCGTTTGCAGTGGTGGTAAAACGACTGGGAGAAGAAGTTACGGGTTTCATCTCCAGAACTGTACTCTGTTTATTTATCACATCTGGGTAGGAGGACCACGTGTTGTAGTTACACAATCTTAGGACTTTACAGTGGTTACAAGTGAGGAGAAATGCACAAGTGAACCACTGTACAGTAGTTACTTGATAACTGTGGCATCTTTGGTTCTGCTGGACCGCTGTCTGAAAAGCAAAGGCAGTTTTAAAAGTGGTTGAATAAACTGCAGCCATTCAGTTTGGTCATCGTTTTAGCTGTCCGTGCAGGTATCCTGCTGGTACCTTGTGGGTTTAGTGATTTAGTTAATTACTGCTGATCTGTTTGTTTCTGTTTTTCTCCTTCATAGAACATTGAATTGTCAAACACTTGCAGCATGAGCCAGGAACTTTTCTGTGATGTCAATGGATTTAACTGTTGCTTTTTGTGAACATTCGTAATGATGCAGCTTCATTGCTATGGGGGGGGGTTTGGAGCACAAACGTGCTGGGTTATTGTCAGCGTGGTTTCCCATGGCCGTTCAAGCCGGTATTGCTGTTAAGTGTTCTGCAAAACTGGCAGCGTTTGCTAACGACAACGCGTTGGACTCACCTAGGAGACTTCTGGAAAAAGTAGTCTCAGGTGCACTCCCCTGGGGACAGCGGCGAACGGTACATGGAGAGCGATGGATCTGTGCTCAGCCTTTGCTGTAAAACGTTCCCAGCAGTCTGCTGCCACGTCTGCTTCGTTTGATTTCCTGTTCTTTGACTTTCTTTTTCAGGCCACAATGTAGGGAGCCTTTTCCACATGGCAGGCGACTTGGGAAGAGCGATGGAAACCTTAGTGACCGTGATGACCGACGACAAGGTGTTAGAATAGCAAGATGTGTTTCACAACTTCAGGCGTCCCGCATGGTTTTTATAATATTCATACTACAAAGAGGATTAGACTGTAAGAGTTTACAAGAAAACAAATCTATATTTTTGTGAAGGGTAGTGGTACTATAATGTAGATTTCAGTAGTTTCCTAAGTCTGTTACTGTTTTGTTAACAATGGCAGGTTTTACACGTCTATGCAATTGTACAAAAATTATAAGAAAACTACATGTAAAATCTTGATAGCTAAATAACTTGCCATTTCTTTATATGGAACGCATTTTGGGTTGTTTAAAAAAAATTTATAACAGTTATAATGAAAGATTGTAAACTAAAGTGTGCTTTATAAAAATAATTGTTTATAGAAACCCCCTTAAAAAAAAACACAAAAAAAAAGACTGAGGCAGTGCATTTGTTTAGTATCATTTCAGCTCTGTAACTGCATCAGAGAGATTCATGTCCTGTGTTCTTTTCCATGCCTATGAGAAGAAAAAAAGTATTTTCTGCAGTGACATCGAAACAGCCAACTTACATTCTCATTGGTTTTGTCTGACTAGGGCTGGCTTAAAAAAAAAAAAAATCTGAACTTCCAGTGAAGGTAGTTATTTTACCTCTTTCCAATAAAATTAAGAATTACATGAATCACACAGGTAGTTTGCAATAATGAAATGAAAGAGCACATTACATGACAGAGCCTGCAAAAAAATTTAATGAGGGGGGAAAAAAAAAGAAAAAGAAAAAACCCCAGAAGAAAGAAAGGAAATAATTTAATACCATCCAATACTCCAGTGTTTCCTCTGCTAACTAAATTCCTGAATGCTATTAGCAAAGTAACGTAGAAATTGCCTTATTGGATTCAACCTTTGGACCTTGTTGTCCGGTCCCCCGCTGGCCGCAGGGGTACCAGCAGCCAGTGCTTCAGCAGGAGCTGGGTGCAGCTCTTCCCACCCGCGGCCACTGCGTGCGTCACCTTTGCTGCAGAGGAGAGAAGAAAGGGAGAAGTTCCCTCCTGGCCCCCTGTGGGATCAGCTTCCGACCCGAAGCACAAGTAGGTTACTCACAGAGCATCTTTGCTTGTCCAGCTCCTGGTGCTGTTAATGAGCATGAAGCTGCTCGATCCTCTGGAAGATTCAGCCAGAGCTTTCCACAGTATACGTCTCAAGCCTGCTACAGCAGCTGGACCCAAGGAGCTGTCACGCTATGAGCAACCTTTGGGAAAGGCTGTAGAAGAGTTACTGCTGTTTTTGCGCTCGTATAGTGATCAGGTGAAGGTAGCC
Source organism: Coracias cyanogaster (assembly GCA_033124195.1). Taxonomy (NCBI): domain Eukaryota; kingdom Metazoa; phylum Chordata; class Aves; order Coraciiformes; family Coraciidae; genus Coracias; species Coracias cyanogaster. Next base: position 90,273 of record JAVSBS010011406.1, read on the forward strand.
ACACTGCTCCATGAGATATTTCTCACCAAAACAAAGGCCCTGGTCCTTTCTCCTTCCCCATTTCTCTCTACAAGTAATCCCATACAGTTAATGATAATGTGAGAAAGAGAGGAACTGATAGCAAAACAGATTAGCCAGCTTGACTGCAGCTCATGAGAGGTAGGTTTGGGTATGAGGTGCTGTCAGCAAAAGCTTTACCACTTCATTTTCTTAACCAGCTTTTAATTTTACCTTAGAATATGTAGAAACACACCATCTGACTTTATATTGCAAGAGTAAAAAATCTGTTACCTCTTCTTGTATGAAGTGTAATTAAACTTGGGAAAGATTTTATTTTGAATGCTAGTTAACATTGAACATGGCTAGTCATGCTATTTCTACCTCACTTTGGTTTTGTGGTGTTCCTGACAATTACGTACAGATAATGTTCCATCATCACCACGTGTCTATTGTGTGACCACATCGCATCGTTCAAATAATACCAACAATGATAGTCATTCACAAAAAAGAAGTACAACCCCCACCCCACCTCTGCTTTCCTAATAAAGAGCTTTTTTAACACTTTATTACAACAGGAACCCTCAGTATTTCTCATGGTCTTTTTTATCAGAAGGTTTAAATTGAGATCTGAGAAAGAGATGGGTTTCTCCTTTTTTCCCCCTCCTCTTATATGTTAAACCTTCTCTTCAGAAAAGAAATGGAGGAAAAATGGATTGCACGGTTTTCATCAGGGTTTTGTTTTGTTTGTTTTACTTCCTAGATCATAGTTTTGGAGTGAGTCTGTCAAAAAATATTTAAAAGTTGAAAGCTTTATCGCTGCTTTTTTAAGCATAATTTGGGAATTATTTCATATTCTTTAAAATGACAAAGTATTAAACTGTAAAACATAATCAGTGTAGTTGAATACATAAATACCATATGGCATGTTACTTCATTGTTACTCAGTACTGGTTTATTACTTGGATATCATAATATATTGTGTTTTAACACCAACACTGTAACATTTACTAATTATTTTTATAAACTTATGTTTTACTGCATTTTTTCACAACATACCAAATTTCACCAAATATATGCCTTACTATTGTATTATATACTGCTTTACTGTGTATATCAATAAAGCACGCAATTATGTTATAGAAGGTGCAGTGTTTTTTATCGAGGTTCAGCGGTCACCGGGTGCATCTCCTCCCCGTGCTGCCGATGGCCGAACCCCCGTGTCAGCCGTGCCTCGGCTGCCTCACCGGCAGGCAGGGTGCTGCTGCTGGCAGCGGCCCTCACGATGTGGCTGGAAGAGGAAAAGCATCTCTCCCTGCTTTGGGTTTTTCTCCTCTGTTGAAGCTGTGAACCTCCCGTTTTTATGCTCTTCCAGATATTAGAAGCACAGAATGGTTTGGGCTGGAAGGGACCTTTAAAGGTCATCTAGTCCAACCCCTGTGCAGTGAGCAGGGACATCTGCAATTAACCATCGCACTGGGTCGATCTTGCCAGCCCCACGCTTTCTGCCCCATCGCAGAAGCGAGGCTCAGATCCGGTTGATCTTTGCTGATCAATCCAGCACTCCTTGCCAGCAGGCATGATGATAGCAACCCCCTCTTCTCTGGGGCTGTGGGAAGTGTATGTTCCCGTCAGAGAGGCTGATCACACACATCCTGTCTCATATCCAAGAAATGTGTAGGTTTTGATACCCAGACTCCACTCAGTTGTGTCACGACGCTGTCTTTGAGCTACCTTTTGGTGGTAGAAACAATATAATGAAAAATAATAACAGGAAAAAAAAACCGGCGTATGTTTGTCTATGATTTTGATAATACAGTGAGGGAGGAGGTGGGAATTTTCTCATTTCATTCACTCAAGGAAGTAAATACGCATCCCACATCCACTCTCCCAGGCTTGAGTTACTCTGGATTCACTCCTACCTCCATGAATCAGTGTGTGCCTTGCTGTACTGAAGTCTCTGGAGGTTACACAATCCACAAAGCACAGCAGCCACCAGTGACAAGAAGACTCCTATGTAATTCAATTAGGCAAGAGGGAGGATAGCTTCTCCCTATCACTAGCACTGGAGTGGCTGCACATGAGTCGTCACTGTCAGGTTTGAAGCCTGGCCATGAATCAGGAGGATGAGGCTTGTGGGTGGTCTTATTAAATACCTCCAGGAACTGGAACTGCTGAGGAGCAGTCGCATGCTGCCTCAACCCTTCAATGCACTGGAAGGGGCAGGGAAGGCACAGACCACATAAGCCCTGACTGACCTCCATGGAAGCTAGGAGCTAGGACTGCGACAGGCAAATCCAAACCCTGGTCCTGCAGGTTGAACATTAAGGGCTGTCCATCACATCTCATAAGCTTCGCACCAATCAGTGCTAGCAGGTTGGAGGAGCTGCTACCCGGAGTACTGCAGCTCTTAAAGGACACGTGTACAGCCTGCCAGCCAGCTTCACTCATTTCCCCTCTCCTGCAACCCCGTTATTTATGACTCCTAACATCCATCAATAAATGAAATTTCTGACCACCTCTTAAGAATGTTTTCCTTATGTATATTTAGGCTAAATATCCTCCTCATTTTAAGGACAAGGCAATTAACGTTCAGTGTGTTTCCTTTGCTCTCTAGGCAGAGAGGAAGATTCATTCTCTTTAATTTTGGCTCCTGTGGTTAACATGCTGCCATTTACTGGGACAATTTAGGAGCCCAGCACCCCCCTTGCCTGCCCCACAGGGCTGCCCTGGTGCTGCATGGGCAGTGATGCCTGCTCTGCTGCGCTGATGGGGCAGGAGGAACTGGGGAGGGGAACAGGTAACGTGGGGGGAAAAAATGTGTTCTCAGCTATTGTAGGGAAAAAGAGGGAAAGCAACAGTGTGCAAGATGCAGAAAAGGTCTGCACATTCGCTTCATGGCTGTGCCTTCTGCAGAGCATCCCTAGCCTCATTTGGCTGGACACACGCAGCAGCTGCAGCGCTACAGTGCGCTCTGTGAAGTGCACACATTTCCAACCCTACCTACCTACCACCAGCGAGAGTTGTTTGCGCTTCTTTCCTGGTGGCAGCTTTGAAGGGAACTGCGAAATTACACACACTGTCACTTTTCCATCAGGGTGGCCTGAAATTACAAACAACTGCCAGCTTGGTGTGAGGTGGGTGCTGCGGTACTAACACCACTGCGTGGAGGTGAATCACCCCTCCTTGCAAAGCAGCAGCAGCCCCGTGCCCAGCCCCGTGCCCAGCCCGGTGCCGGGGGGTTAGCAGCACACCCCGGCCCCAGGGCCATGTCACTGGCTATGACCCATTTCTGCTGCCCCTGGGCACACGTGTGCAGTCAGGCTGAAAGCCAATAAATCTTCCCCTTCTTGACTCAGACTCCACTCAAGTATTCCACTGGGAATTTGTTTCAGCCCAAAATGTATCAACCCATTAGAAAGTGCTGTAAGTCCTTGGGAGAAAAATGGGGCTGCTGAGAGCGACTAAGACAGCAACACTTCCATACGTGAATCCCTGTAAGCAGATAATGCTGCTTAGCAGCTAAGGAAGATGATTACAACACATATTTAATATCTCATAGTGCCGAAATCTTGGTTTAAAAGCACTTACTGTTAAGGGACAGATGAGAGTTAAGGAAATCTTGTAGCTGCAGAAGTGAACCATGGAGCTCCACAAATACAGAGCTGCTGTTTCAGCCGGTTGCCTAAACCCTCACTGCTTGCCAGCCCAAGGCTCATATTAGTCAACTTGGCAAGTGTTTACCAGTCGTAAAGACTTCTTTTTATCTGAGCATTACAATGGTTATACCATTTATCTAATAGCTGGCATGTGCTTTTTTACTAGCTTTGTCCAAGCAAATTCTCCCTATTTGCTGTCATAATCAACCCACTACTTGTAAGGTTTTACTTGCTCGCTCTCTCTTTCTGTCACACAGACCCATGTACACACGCACACATATAGGGAAAAGAAAAACCCAAACGAACAATATTTTATTGTCTTTCTTGCTGAATGGAAGAAGTTGGGTTTTTTTCTCCACATGAGCATTTACAGGAATAACAGCATCCAACCCCTAACCTAGCAGTATCCAAAACTGAAGAAGTATTTTTTTTAAATAACATTATATCCATGTAGTTCTATAATAGGAAATCAGAAAATGATGTTAATTCACTCAGAATTCCTATATGTGTTTTCTTCATATATTCTACCTGAATCTGAAGCTGATCCAAACCAACAACACGAAGTGCAATTTCGCAGGTATAATGTCTTTCAGACCATTAGCAACTATATTAAGATGAGGGTGTTCCAGAGCACATCATTTTACTAAGGCAAGGATGAGCTAAAGTAAATTAGGCAATCAGACCTCTGTGAGTCTGTAGAAGATGAGTTGGTCTCTGGCACACATGAACTTCTGTGTGCCTGTCTGCCTTGAAGCTGCCATCAGCTTCTCCCAGCCACTACAGCTCACTGCTCACCACTCTGCTGCAGGTAAGGGAGAACCATATTTCTTGCTCATTTCCAAAGTGGTGCTCTTATCTAATCAAGACAAAAGCTTTTTCTCTTCAGAACCAGAGCAGACAGCAAACTGATGAGCAGCCTGTGGGGCAGAGTGATCCAGCTGGGGAGTACAGCAGCAGCAAAGCTGTTTGAGGCTAGGGACCACACCAGGCCAGGCCTGGTGGGTCAGGGGACATAAGAGGAGCAGTGATACCCCAAAGCGTTTTATGGGAACAGAAGTCAAGTGCTGTGTACATAGGAAGATCTAGATGGGTATTTCTTTATCCACTGGCAGTCTTATGAGATAACATGAGGTTAGAGTGATTTCAGGACAAGTAGTATGCCCCAAAATAACATAAAAACCTTTCAATATCTGAAGGTTTGCTGTTAAGTTTACACTACATAAAAATGCCCTTATTTATCTATGGCAGGGCAAGTCCTCAGTTTAAAAATGTTGTCATGAGAGGATTTTTATTTTTGCAGCAAGGTAATTTTTATTTGTGCCTCATTTGCCAGACAAATGGTTTTATTCTAACACTGATGTAGGAGATGTTTCTTTTGCATAGAGGAATAGTGGCAGTTGCCAGTATAATTCTCCACTGCATCCACACTGAATGTTTAGATTAAGGCTGCAACCAGCTGCAGGTAATAAGACATGAAACTACTGGGGTTTTTCCTACCAACTACAAATACAAGCTCAGAAATTCATGGTCCTGAGAAAACATTAGATACGTTTAGAATAAATGCTAGACCTATGAGTATACACAAATAGGCACATGCACAGACAGAGGCATGAAACACCCTGGTTTTCACCATGTGTGTACATTCATGCAGGTGCATGCACACACATGCCCTTTGCTGTGCTGAGCCTGGTAACCATTCAGTTAAAATAAACCAAAACAACTGGAATCAGTTGTGTCCAAATAGATAAAGCTTGACAATAAATCCAGAGTTATTCTGAATTATAATAGTCCATGTTTTGCAGCCCCAGAGCAGTGTTTTATTCAGCGGTTGTTGAAGTTTCTTCAGGAATTTTGATTCCTAAGGAAAGCGGCGGTAAGCACATTGGCTCCATGTAACGTCTGCTTTTGTTGTTCCTCTGAAACACCTGGCAGAGCTGGCATGGCCTTCCAGCCTTGGCAGAAAGTCATAAAGACATAAAGCCTATAACTTAGTATCTTTCATCTTCGCCCCCCCCCCCCCCTTTTTTTAAC
>JAVSBS010011407.1:5723-22053 GCA_033124195.1 Coracias cyanogaster
CCTGTACATATTGTTGGGTTAGCTTCTGAATGAGGTATGCTATTTCCACCCCATGAAATTTACCTTTTTGTTTCTTTCTGCTTTGTTCCAGAAGCTCTTTTTTCAAAGCTTCCAGGAGTTGCTTGTCAACCCACTGTTTTTCTCACATCAAAATTTCATTTTGTATACCTTAACAACCCCTAGACTGTCAGGCATGTGTATTTTCATGTGAGACATCTGTTAAAAACAAGTCAGATGGTGATCTTCAAAAACAGTGATTCCTAATAGGGAGAGAAATGGTAAAAAAGCTACGTTATTTTCCTTTTGCATCAAGTGCAGAAAAATATTTCCAACTCTTCACTACAGAAACGTGGTGGAAAATATTCCCACTTTACAGGTTTTGGATGTATACAGAATTGAAAGAAAGATCCCAACCTTTTTCCACCTCCTCCTCTGGCCAGGAAGTTTCACCCATGGTACCCACTGTTTCACTTGCTTTCATCCTGTGAAGCAGTAATTCTGTCCTGCTCCAAAACAGTTTCTAGTCAGGATGAAAGGTGTTCTCCTAGGAATTTGAACAGGAGGGCAGAAGGAAGGCAATGTGGTTTCCTCATCTGTGTTCTGAAACCCACCGAGATCTTCTAAAGTCCTTGGAAAACATACTCCAATGCTTTTGAGCCTTTCTTTCCAACATAGTCTCTGTCTGCGTTTCAAGTCCTAGTCTTAATTACGTGTTGCTCATTTAGCATTTATGCCTTCACTTAGCCCCTCAGCCCTGTAACTCAGCCTCTCGACTTTTCTTCCCACCTAAAAGAAGAAAAAACCCAAACCTCTAAAAGTGCAAGCCCGTCTGGGTAAGCTGAAGACTCTGACGGATAAAATCCAGCAAATCTTGCTGCGGTGGCTGAAAAGTTTTCTCCTGCCTCCGTTACCATCATCAGTGTGGGGCTGGCGCAAGGGAGCGTGTGCTTGTGCCTCTGCCGTGCTAACGCAAAGGCTGACAGCCAGCCTTAAATCACCAGCAAAGGTGGGCTTCAATTCCCATACTGAAGTCGGTTGTGCTTGGGCATGCCTTTCCTCCTGTCAATTCTGCTAAAGGGTGATAACCTGTTACAGAGAGACCATAACAAACAGCCGGGAAGCAGTAACTTCTTAAAGCACCTGAACTGTTTGCTAAGCGAAGCTGAATGGAAGCCTTTAAATCAGTCACAAGTGCTTATACTTTCATTTCTCGATTTTATTATCGGTTTAAAAACGTATCACTCATATTTTTCATTTTTATATGGAGTAATATTTTCCTCAGATTTCTACAGTACTTTCATGGTCAGCATCCTCTACCAAACGTTAGCTGAAAAGAATTAAAAACAGTAAATGATTCCGAGCCAGCTCCTGTCAGAAATAAAGTTAATTTCTGACTCTTCTTTCTTCCAGGAACTACTTGTCAACAGGGAAGAGATACTTAAATCTTTCCGAGTTCACATTCATAGACCTTTAACTCCAGTGGGACTTCTGCTGGCTGGTCCATTTCTCCTTGTGGGAATTTTTTAAGTTCATTTTCTTGCTGATCTCATGTGTGATTCAGTGGTTACTCAGCACCAAATACTCTGACAGAGCTTTGCTTCCTTCAGCAACTGTATTTTAACTCTTAAGTGCTTGCCACAATCCTCTGTACAGTTTCTGTGACCAGTGACCCAACTGGATCATGCGCAAGAAATAACATTTCCCACATTTTTCACTTCATAGTATTTGCATCCATTGACAAACTTTCTGAAAACTGTCACGTTGCAACAGTAAAAGTGCAGCTAGCATTTGACTTACCGCTTTTCTGTGTTACATTTGACGTGTTGCAGTTTGTGGGAAATTTTTAATTCCAGGTGGCAGGGACTTAGGCTTCTGGAGGACAGAAGTGTAAGTTCTGTTGACAGTCACTGTGGAGATCCAAGGGCTCATGAGTTGCTGCACGGTAACAACTGACATGCTCCTAGACAGGCACTGATATATTACTATTGGTTTCTTGTCAGATGTGTTCCCCCAAGTGTAAGTATGCAGAGAACGTGAATACATTAAACCCATTTCAACCACTACGTTTAGCCTCCTCAGCTCTTGTGAACAGACATGCAAAAAACACTCCAGCGTTTTTCTCCTCACTCTTAAAAAAGCCCCAGTATCTTTGCTTCCCACCTTTAAAGAAATTCAATGTTTGGCAGCTGTCGTATTTTTGCTATGTTCCTGATTTCCCTCTGTTTTTTGGCATTGCCAACACAATCTGCAATATGCTGCAGTGCCCTTAATAACATTTTGGAACAGCCTCGCTAGAAATGCCAGTTCACAGAGGGTCGAATTAGCATGCATCACCTACACTGTGTACAGTTAAGAGTTTTGAGCCTTTCCCACTATTTTATTGTTGATGTTTCTTTTCAGATGGGTTATACCCATGCGAGGAATGTCCCAATTTTGTGACACGTTTCACTTTTTTGCTTTGCTCTTACATACTTTGGCTGAAACGTTGCTGATGGCACAAAAAATTATGCATTTCTTGACTGACCAGGCGTATCGTTATGGTTATTATTTTAGTTCAGTTTCATGTTCCATTATTAATAAGCGTATTTGCCATATACAGGTTGGCTATCTCTGTTCTTTGGCTCAGTATCAATCATTTTCAGAGGCTGAAACTGGATTCTGAGCCTCCAGCTACCCAGATAAAAATAGGATCTGTAATTTGTCACAGGTGTTTGCTGGAACAATTCCAGAAATGGACACAGCCCTAAACATTGTAGGACAATGTTAGATTTACATGACATGGTATGAACTCCCTTTACCACTACCTGGGATATGTTTCTATAGTACTATGGTTTGTGACCCTCTGTAACCACCTATCCTGACTTCTAGGTGTCATTTGATGTTACTGTTGTAAATACATTTCCATTTACCCAAACTGGACACACTATTCCAGATGCTGTCTCACAAGTACCAAACAGAGAAGGAGGATCACAATCACCCCCTGCTCTGGACCTGCTGGCTGCAGTTGTGGTAATGCAGCCCAGGATACTGTTGGCTTTTCCAGCCACAAGGTCACATTGCTGGCTTGTATTTAGCTTGTCCTCCAGAATCACCAGATCTTTTCACAAAAGCTGTTTCCCAAACAGCTGACCCTCAGTCTGCATTGTTGTATGAGTTTATCCCATCCCAGATGCACATCGTTGTGTTTGCCTTTTTTGAACTTTGTAAAATTACTGCCAGCCCATTTCTCTAGCCTGTCGAAGTCCCCCTGAATAGTAACCCTGCCCTCCAGTGTGTTGACTGCTCCCCCCAGTTTGGTGTCATCTGCAAACTTCTTGAGAATGCAGTCTGTCCCACCAGCCAGGTCATCAATAAAGAGAGTAAACACTGTTGTCCCCCTGAGGGACACCACTAGCTATTGGCCACCTCACAAGTTACTTTGAATCACTGATCGCAACCTGTTGAGCCCAACAGTACAGCCAATTTTCCACACACCTTATCATCCATTTATTTAGCCCATATCTCACCAGCTTGGTGATAAGAAGACTATGAGAGATTGTGTCAAAGGCTTGCTAAAGTCAAGGTACATAATACGCACTGCCCTCCTCTTGTGCACAACATCATCATAGAAAAGAAACAAGGTTGGTCAGGCATGGTTTGCCCTTGATAAACCCATGCTGGCTGTTTGCAATCACCTTCTTGTCCTTCATATGTTTAGAAACGGCTTCCAGGATTTGCTCCGTAACTGTTTCAGGGACTGAAGTAAAGCTAACCAGTCTGTAGTTACCTAGATGCTCCTTGTCCTTCCCGAGGAAGGATGCAATGTTTGCCTCTTTGTAGTTACCAGGAATCTCCCCACTTTGAATCTGTCATGACCTTTCAAAAGTGTGAGCAGCATTGCAGTGACATTAGCCAGCTCCTCCAGCACCCTCAGGTGCATCCCATCTGGTCCCATGTGTGTGTCTCAGAGGGTAAGTGCTCCCTGATTCTATTTTCTCCTGCTGCAGGTACTGCTTCACATCTACAGACTGCCAGGAGGCTCAGGGACCTAGGAGGCCAGAGGGCAGACCTCACCAGTGAAAACTGAGAAAAAATGCATTGAGTACCTGAGCCTTTGCCATGTCCCTTGTCACAAGATTCCCTGCCCCATTGAGCAATGAGCCCACACCTTCATTAACCTTCTCTCTGCTACTGGTATACTTACAGAAACGTTTCTTGTTGCCCTTTGTCTCCCTTACTGGTTTCAACTCAAGTTCCACTGTGGCTTTCCTGACTGTATTCCTACACGCTTGAACAGCGTCTGTTCATTCCTCCCAAGTAGTCTGTCCCTGCTTCCACCTTCTGTGTACTTCCTGTGTTTGAGCTCAGGCAGGAGCTCCATGTTCATCCATACTGGCCTTCTGCCACGCTTGCTCAACTTTCTGAACATTGTGCGCTGTTCTTGTGTTCTGAGGAGGCTGTCCTTGAAGATCAGCCAGCTCTCCTGGGGCCTTTTGCCCTGCAGCACAGTTTCCCATGAAAGCCTCCCTGAACAGACCTAAATCTGCTCTTCTGAAGTCCAGGGCTGTAATTCTGCTATTTATCTTGCTCACTTCTCTCAGGATCTTAAACTCCAGTCTCACAGTTGCTGCAGCCAAGGTTGCCCTCAATCTTCAGCTCTTCAATCACTTTTTTCCTTGTTTTTTGAGTAGCAGGTCCAACACCTCCTTGTTGGTTTATTGATTGCCTGCATCAAGAAACAGCTTTCAATACAGTCTGGAAATCTCAGGGATTGTTTCTGCCATACCGCCCTTCCAGCAGATACTAGGGTGGACAGAGTCATCTACGATCACCAGGGTCTGTGATTTTGAGGCTTTCTTCAGCCGCCTAAAGAAGCATTAACCTAACTTCTCTTCTTGATCAAGTTATCTGTAGGGATATCTACTACAACATTGCCTGCGCAGGTCCATCCCCTGATCCACACTATTGCAGAGACACAGAGTTCAGCAGGTCTGGGAGCAGATGCCTGAGCTTTTGTGGTACTGAGGGGAAATGGTGGGCCATTAGCATGGTATCACGTGCCAGAGCACTTCATTGAGAAGCTGCCAGCCTTATCAGCACTTCACCATTGATTGATGCTGGCAGGCACCAACTGAGATGGAAAACAGAGGCTACAGAGTAACAGTGAAATTAGCACTAGCGGGACTCAGCTCCAGATTATGACATCTAACTTTTACGTGTGTGGTTATACATGTGGGGCCAGTGTCTAACCTCAAGGTATGAACATGGGTCTTACCTGCATCTTGGCACTCCTCGCTTCTAGGTAAGGCAGCTGAAATAACAGCTGTGGAGGTGGGCTACATTTCATCAGTGAGAAAAGGATGAGTTCCCTCCAGCTGGAAGATGGCAACTAATACAATGCTCACTGTAGAGCGTTTGGGAATCCGTAAGAAGCAGCTGCAGATAGGCTTGCTGGGAAAGGTCCCATGAGAGATGGGTCCCTCTACAAAGTTTGTACTGAGCTGGGGGCCATCCAGAGCCCCTGGGGACAGAGCTGGTTTGATATCACACACACTGCTATAGCAGTGCAACTGGAGCCATTGATGATTTGGAAATTTAAGTCTATACATAGACCATTGCAGAGAGATTTAAAACCTAATGGCAAAAAACCCTTTTACTAGCAATAATGGATACAAACCTAAGTTTATCTTCTGAAGCTCTGTAGTATTTATACCCACAGGTACAACATTATAAGCCAATATATGTATCGCTATGTTGCACTATCTTTTATTGCAGAAGTGAATTCTCACAATTTAAAATGTCTTTTTAAATTATTTACATTCTCCAGAATGTTAAACAACAATATTAAAGTTTCAGACAGCATTTTTCTTTCAGGTAAGTGCCACAGGCCTAAATACAACACATTTTTTTCTCTCTCAGGGGCCAGCCAAGGTTTTATAGGTCAGATATTAATTTCTTGATACTGTTTTTTCCTTTCTGCTCCAAATCTATGTGTATTTGTTTTTATTTCTGCCTCAGACACCCCCTTGTTACACAAGGCAGGAAAAAAAAACTTGGCAAAGCTTGTGTTTCTTGTTATCTGTCTCTGGTTTAGCCTCTCTACCCCTTCACTGTTTGTAGTTGCTTGTGTGGGCCCTCTTCTTCAACTCTTACAACACCTGGTCAATCTCCAATTACCTGCCCAGGTCTGTGGCCTTCTGGTTACTGTTCGCTTCAACAAGCAAGCCAGCTGCTTTCTCCTAAGATTATTTCACCAACCCCATGCAATCTACCCTCATCTTATCAGGGGTGATAAATGCTTCTCACTCTGCCTATATGTTGCTACACAACTAATCCTGGGCGTTCCTATAAACCTGCCAGTCTTGTTCTCACCTTCTGGCAGCTTGGCTGAATTCAGGCAATTTCCCATCCTTTTCCTTGGTTATTCAGGACTTGGCTTTTTGATGGTGCTGGCCACCTTCTGATTGTTCAGATATTTTGTAAGTGAGGATACTGATCCTACAATTTCTCCAGCCAACAGAGGGGAGGCACACGGAGATGTGCATTAAAATGAAGAAAGGTCCGTATGTAAGGGGAAGTACATGTTTAGATGCATTGCTGTATCAGTTACAATAACAGAAATGATTCTCATGCTTCATTATCACAAAAGCTAGCAAGTGCATTCTCCACTGCAATCCACAGTAATATTATTTCTGAAATACAGTTTTGGAAAATTTCATGATCCAGAATATGACAGTCAATACAAGCAACAGTAAAATATGAAGCTCTTTCACAAAAACCCATACTAGCACCAAATGACATTCAATCTACTATATGTACTGTAAAATCACCCTCTGTGATTGTGGATAATAACAGGGTTTTACTGTGCAGGTGGTTTATGTTGTCAGCAAGAACTCATGATAAAAACACAACATTAAGATCAGGCTCACATTAGGAATGAGTGTAGATTGTCAAGTACAATCTGGCAGCTAACTTAAATCACAAAAAAGAACTGAATCCCATTTTTCTCGCCTGCTGTGGGTGTTCAGAAAGAGTACGTCCCTTAATCTGCTGAACCCCAGTTTAGTTTCTCATCTTGGCGTTTCAGAAATTGACTTGGCAAGAAGGGTGTCAGAGGGGCATGTCCATGTTAATTGAGCCAAATCACTCCCCCTCCTTCCCAAAAGTAAAGGGTCTTGGGAAAGACCATTCAGAGATCTCGAGCAGTGATACCTTTGCATTCCTGGCTGGAGAACATATGATTGGTGTCTATGAAGAGCCTGCCTAGCTCTCACAGCAGTAGGTAACTGGCCCAAATGTTACCTTGCCATAGTTTACAGAAGCTGCAGCTTTCACTTCAGCTAAATCTCAGTTGTGAGGGTTTTTTAAAAGCATTAGTTTATATGGTTTGTTTTACTCATGGAACTGGTTATGTAAATGTGCAAGCTAATGTTCAATACTGCTTCCTATTAAAAAAAAAAACCAAAACGCAAACCACAACAAAACCAATCAGGTTAACTCCTGATTGGCTCATCTTTTGTCAGGAATATATCACATGCTTTCTATAATACTTCTCTCTCAAAATCACACAGCCTGGAACTGCTTCTGATAGCTTTACCCAAAGCTTTGTGTCTCCTTACAGAAGAGCAAGCCCCATTTATTTCAATGATGCCAACTCTGGATAGAGATGTACTTGATATAAATTAAGATATCAAAAACCTGACATGGTTAATGATTTATTGCAGGCTTTCAGTGCATCCTTCTCAAAGAATCAAAGACAAGCTCCTATAGCATGAAACTTAGGAGCGTATGGAGAAATTTCCAGCAAGCATTTTCAGAACATCTGTAGTGTGGTGAACCAACCCACCATTTTAAAATGTCTTTTTAAGTCAGCTTAAACTACAACTTTCATGAATCATCAGGGAATCTTCCAGAAGCCGGAAGTGATATCAGACACAGCAAGATATAAAAGCTCAAAGGAAAACAAACATTCTCTCTTTCCACGGCGACATCTAGGGAGGAAGGTCACTGCTCCAAGGCTCTGCCTTCCCTCCCCCACCCCACCAAACACTATAAGCTAGACAAAACCAGTTCTTGCTCTTATTTGATAGTCTAGATCTGTGGAAAAACACTCATCCAAAGTAGAGGATTTACGCTTACAGCAAATACCAGCTAAAAGAGAAATGGCAACATTCTTAATTTAAAAATATTTTTGCCACTGAAATTGAATTTTCAGAAGAAGAAGTCATTTGTGTCAGCATTTTCTGTGTTTCACTCAAAAAAAATGGTCTGAAAAAAAAAGAAAAACAAACCCAAACACACAAACCTAAAAACTTCCATAAAGATTTCTGGTGAACAACTTGGAAAACTTGGCAAAATATTTTTAAGATTCAAGCTTTACTATTTCATTTTCTTTAGTTCTGTGGTTAATAACATTTTCATAGAAAATTAAAAAATAATGTATTTAAAATTTATCATTATGGGATTGCTCTGTTTATAAACTTTATCAAGTGCAAATAGTCTTACCACCCTCACCCTTCCTTTACAGAGAAAGAAATGGAAATAGAGAGAAATTTAACAGCTTGCAGTATTGCTATGTGTTCAATTTGCAGCAGAGTTAGGATGGGAACCCCTATGCCCAGTATTGCTTCCCACATCACCCCTTCTCACTTGGGGTGGTGCATGGGGAAGGAACTGTTTGGTACTTAAATACCAATTCTGCACCTTAACTCCGTGTATTTATGAATATCTCACAGTCCAACTTCTTTAGCTCAATTTTTCTTCCATGACCCTTACTCTACAACAGAAGTGGCATTTAAGGAAAAATCTCCATTTTAAAACATATTCATAAACCATTCCACTGTTTTCCTAGCCAAATAGCATGTCAACGGATTTTGTGTGTTCAGTGATGTCAGAAAACACACTGCCAAATGGTGGGGAACAGCGCGAGAACCTCTCCACACCCGTTCCCAGGCCAGAACCCTGCACCAGGAGCACACAGCAGCTGCCTGGCTGCCCAGCATCCTGCAGCATTTGCATTACCATATTTCTGGAGTGTTTAATATATAGCATTAAGATGTATTTTGCTTTGTTATAAGAGCATTGCCAACATAACATCACCTAATACTTGTAAATGTATTTTATTCCCAGCGTCTTGCCTACAAGGTGCAGCAGCATTCCTGGAATTACATCTGCAGACTCTTCACCAGATGCTTTTGAATCACACAGAAGCACTTTAAGTTCCATTCATTACACACAGTATAAAATGTGAGGCAGTAGCTGAAAAACTACTACCCTGCTTTCTCTAAAAATCCTGAAGAAACTTGCACAGAACTTGAAAACTCTGACTGGGTTTAATGCATGGCTTTGTTTTTTAAGATTAGAAATGTAACATGCTGTCACTGAGCATTTTAGGGTGTTTTCTGGGTTTGGTCACAAAGGAAATGCATCCACTAGTACTCTGTGTGTGCAGTTGTTCCTTAGAGTAGTAACAGATTCTTAACAGATTCCTAGGCTTATATTTAGAAATCCTATTGGGGGGGTAAGAGTCTCCAGCAGTGGTCATCTCATGGTCCACCTCAAATATTAGACTCCATAGCAGCCTTTCTTCTAACAGGTTCGGCTTAGAGTAGAAGAGGCAAGCCCAGATTTTTATATTTAAATACTGTTCATTCTGCCAGAAGACCTAGCGTCAAACACCAATCTTTACAGGATGGAGTACAAGACATCCCTTTGTATCTCTATGAGAAAGCAAAAAATGCTGGAGGGCCAAATACAGATACGACGTTCTGATTATCCAAGATCTGAGAGTGGACTCAAGTAGGGAGGTACTGAGGGTATGACGAAATATATTGAAATCACGATGATTTTAAAAATTGGTGTGTACTATCAAGGCAACCACAATGAGTGAAGAATAAACCACACCTTTGAAAAAGTGTTCAAGTTAAGCCCATTTTATCCAAACTATGCTGAAAAGATACAAATAGACTTTGATTATAAATGTATGAGGATTGCTTTTTTTTTTTTAAGAGTAGCTTTAAAGAAACTTAGTTAAAGGAGAATAAACCATTCCTTGTTTCTTACCAGCAATACCCTGAAGCAAATGAACATTGTGACTCCTGGCCAAGATCTCTGTCAGCATAAACTCCATTCATACATTTAAAAAATCAGTGCAAGGGGAAATCACTATAAAGCCTGAAATGTGAAACAAAAAACTTTCTATTTTAAATTATTCAGATCTGGATCTTGGGCTGTGGCCAAGCAGTATTTTGTACTGCTCGGAACAGGGGGCTGGAGTGAATGCGTACATATGGCTTGAAAAACCCAGCTTGCCCCCAGAGTGCATCAGAGCAGCCAAAAGATTGTTCTAATTAACACCTGCTACTAATAGTTGCAAAGGGTCATTCTAACATCTGAGGATCCCAGAGCAAAGAACAAAGTGGTTTTTCTTGCTTCAGCAGTTGTACGGGAATGGGGACTGGACTTTCCTACACCATTCATGCTGTGAGGGGGGAGAGATCTTCCAATACATGGAAGAACTTGATTAAAGGAAGTTTTTAGACAGGGGAATATCACAAAATACACTTTACAGTACTGGAAAAGTTAAGCTATGATATATTTTTCTTCACATAGTGAAAATAATTATAAAACCTTTCAGTTTTAGTCAGCTTCTTCATATGATCCTGTCTTTGCCAGAGGGATTCCTTTGTGGGGACAGGAGGGGGACTAACTTGTTCCCAAAGCTTATTCTTAGCAAGAAAAGATTAGTTTATTTTTAATTTAAATGAAATTGATAAGCCCACTTAAGAAAAAGTACTTGAATTTTGTTGTCCTCAGAAGAGGAGTGAAGAATACCTTTTTCCCCAATCAATCCAGCTCTCTCAGTTACACTAGAATGAGCTTTTCATTTTCCCATGCTATACAGCTGCCAAGCTGTGGACACACATTTTCACATAACAGAGTCAATGCCCCAAGTCCTTCTCTCCCCTCATAGCATTCTATGGGGGTCTCTTAGTTTCCTATATCCCACTGCTCAGTGCTTGGTAAGAAATCCTGAGTGAGGGGCAAGGGAAGAGCAGGGCAGTCAGATGCCATCAGTCCATGGTATTTTTTGTACTCCTAATGATTAATGGGTCTCAGGGAAGATCCCATCTGCTGATCTCCCTTGCCCTTTGCGATACTACTTGGAGTATTTTTATGAGAAGTTTTGAGCACTTCTTTCTTCTTAAGAAAAGAAAGAATCTAGGAAATTACATTAAAAAAAAAAATAAAGTGAATGCACTGTTATGTTCCTGCAGATATTTATCTAATGACTAATGTTATCCATATATATACAAAGTTATACAGAGGCATAAATGTTTCAAAAATCAGATCCAAGTCTGGTAAACCACTTTCAAAATCAGGAAATTCCAACTGAAAGGTTAGTTACATTTGCATCTGTATTATCTTCTGTTCTTGCTTCCGTTTTAGATGAAAATTTTAATATAATCCCAGTCTCTTAATCTATACTATAAAATAAATAAAGGGTTTAAGCTTTCATTGAGTCCAAGACTAATGATGCCACTCAGGCAAGTAAGAGACCACGGACAGGAATTTTGTTCACATTTAGAGTGCCTTAAAAAAATTAAGAGGGTATGAAAAGGTTTTATTCTACAAGGAAATCAGACCCAAGATTTACCGAATGGCTGTGGTAAAGATCTCAGATCTGACTGGGAAATTTCCGAGTAAGAGCCTTTCATCTTAAAAGTCTGTTTTTAACGTTGGACAGATCTGCCTTTTTAAACCAACCTTAGCACATATGAACTTGAGCACAACAAAGAAAACGAACAAAACACCCTGAGGAAAATTAGAATGTAATGAACTATTCTGCAAAAATAACTAGTCTTTATAGTACATCCAAAAACCTGCCAGAACTGAACACCACTGGCTTATACATTGCACAGGCAGGACACAGTTTACAGACATAATTCTTAACATATTATCAACACTGAGATATATCAGAGTACTTACTGAACTTTAGATTTGGCTCAAATACTATACAACAGAGGAAAAGAAGAAAAGGAAAAAGGTGAATGAGAAGGAAAAAATGCTGTGCAACCGTTTGTACTTCACTACACCTACTCTACACTTACTGTTCAGAGCCATTTCCTTGCTACAGCTGCACATGTGCCTGAACACAAGAGGGGCTTTTCTGGTACACATAGGTACACCAGACTGGTTCCTCCCACTGCTACTTATGTAGCAACAGCCAAGCCATAAATAAAACGTAGGTAGATTAAAATTTACCATGTTCGGTATTCTTAAACCATGAGTAATTTAAGTTAGCTCCTAGTATTTTTAAAGGGTTACTAAGGAAGAAAATAAATATTCCAAGTTTCTTGCATTTCATACCTCAGCTGGTACACGAATCAGTGGCGTCACAACTTCACATTTTTCTCCGTTATCAATGCTCTCAGCTGAGAAAAGAAAACCACTATTCCTTCAACCAGTGATGTACTCCATTTTCTAATGAAACATGTGCAAAGCTAAGCAATGAGGGTGATAAAGACAACCTGAAAGATTAACAGCATTCAGCTGTACTGCAAGAGGGGAGATTGTCTGCTTAGTGCCACACCCCAGCTGTGCTGATTGAAGTGAGGTTAAGGCGGGAAAGACCAGCTCTCACAGGTTGAGTCCAGGTTCTGTTTTTCAACACTTCTCTTTGACACCATCTGCTCTACAGATTTTAAATTAAAAAAAAACCCCAAACACTAGGAGCGGTCTCAAATAAATTCACTCAGTGGAAGCTGTCAGCCTAAAGGAATAAAGTCCTATTTATTCACAGAAGCTGTACAGCCTGGGAAGCTGAACCGAAAGCTTCCTCCACAGCCTCTTGACAGCAGCCCTGCTTCCCTGCCCTGGAAGCATGCTGGATATTTCGAGAAATAAGAACAAACACAATTAAAAACACAAGGGATATATAGACTTCCAGTGTATTTCTTCACAACTAACTCTCAAAACTGAGCAAGAATCATGAACATATGGCCTGGGTTGGTGTTTGCCCCTTCTTTTCAGAGCACTATTTTTTCCTCTCTTCAAGGCAAGATACTCCATCAGATGAAACAGGATTCTGGTTCTTCTGCCTTTTGAGTCTCCTGACTCAGCAGTAACTGCACTGTGATCTTGAAAGATGGATTTGCTACCAACCAGGAATTCACTATGGTCACCAGTTCATTTCCCAGCTGGGTCAGATGATGGATGAACTTGTGGCCACCCAAAACTAAAACACAGAAGAGAATGACTTGTTAACAAGTTTGCAGCCACTTAAATGGTATGTAGCTCCAAGCTGCTCTTCCATTTGGAATTACTTCTTTGATGGATTATGTATACAGTGACCTGATGCACTTCACTAGAATCTGATCACAAAACTATCTTTTCTTTGTGCCCTTCTTTCTAATGTTTGCCTTCATTTTGACTTCTTCCAAATTGTGCTGTAAAGTCTTTATAGAAGGAACCACTATTTACATGTCTGTAGAGTATTTGCAGTGTGTCATATTTAGAACACATTTTTATAATTTTATTTTTCCAGCATTTAATCAAATTGTCTTATTTGTACAACAAACAAAAAAACCCCAACTGATTAAGTGAAATTAGGAAGGATATAACAAGACTCTTTGTCTGTGGGTGAAGAATAAAAACTAAAAGGAATGGAATAAAATCAAATGCAAACAATTCACAAACATGCACAACTTTTCTAGAGACATTGTAACATGCCCTTTTGCTGTTTCCCTGAAAATTTCTAGGGAAAAATTAAGTGAAAAAACTTCCCCAAAATTATCTAGGCTATGAATTTCAATGCATGAGGGATATTGGTGCCTGTATGCTCTATGAGGTCTTTCAGTAGTACAAACAGCTTTATCTAACCAGCAATCAGGTGGTCTAGATCTGATAAAGTTTTCCATTTGAAATAACAAAGCTTGAGATATTTCTATCTCCAGCAGTAATTTCTAGACAGTGGTGTAGGATCCCTTTTAGTAGTATCATATTTTAAACTGAATTAGGAAAATGATCCTTCTTCAAAATAACCCAGGAGAAAAAGGAGTTGTTTTTCAGCCCTTGATTCAGCTTACTACATGGTCCCGCAAAGACTTGTGCCAGCAAAACTGAGAGGAAAGTGCCAATGATAGTGACAAAGTAGGGCAGTGGGTGTTTTGGTTCTTGTTCCATAGGGCATGGCCTTCTAGAACGAACTGAGATTTTTAGAAACTTATTTTAACATTTGGACAGCACTCAAGTTTCAGTGGGAGCAACCACTGAGCTTTTTTAAGCACCTGGAAACAGCAGACAAATGATGCAACATATTTTCCTGATAGATAGGCACAGACAAGACTAAATATTAGGTTTTTTTTCTGTTGGGATCTCATCCAAAAAGCAAGTAGTAAAATCCCTTTCAACTCATGGTCATTATGTTAGACGTTTTATTCTATGTCTTCATTTGTTTCAACAGGATGCCTTTTCTTCCATTTAAGAGTTTCTACGTTATGATAGGTCCACTGTCTATATAATCCAAGAGACTCGTGTCAGAAGCTTTGTAGAAAAAATAACACTTTTGGGTGTTCTGCCTGTCAGAAGCAGTAGATACTCTCCCAGAGTTTTAAGGTTGCACAACTGTTCTTTCCTTGCCTCCAACCGCTACATTATCAATGTTCTTCAGTATGCAGAATAGCACAGTCCAGTAGTGTGGTATGTGAAATGAGGATAGGGGAAGGGATCTACCCCGTGTCATTCAGAACATCATATCAGTTCCTGCTAATCCTTTCACTGGAAATTCATGATAGAGAACAGCCTTTACAAAGGTAAAAGGATTTCACACACGGGAAGCTTATCTTATCTTATCTCCACCACTCTTCCAAACTTTGTACTATATTCCAGGAAGTATTGATTTTTTATTTATTTTTACATTACTGGAATAGATTCACGAGACTCACATTCTGAACACTGAAAGAGGTGAAGGCCTTATATTTTATCTGGGAAAAGCTGGAACGTCCCAGCATTTCACAGTATTTGCTTATCACTTTCATGAGGCCAGGGCCATAGTTGACAAATGTGGGGCCTGGTATGAAGTCATCAAGCAGTAGAGAAAGATAGTTGCAAGGTTCAGGGCAAGGAAATTATGGAAAATAAACTGAATATGTAAAGTTATGTTGCTGAGTACTGTAAAATTATTTTCTGTGCTTCTGTTGGCTTGAAAATGGGCAACTTTTAAAGGATATTACAACTACAAATTCATAACACTAAAGTTGGTAGCATATAAAATGGTATAATAAGCCTAGAAGACCAGGAATAAACTAAAAAGACAAGAATGAGCTTCTGAGATATGTTTTCAAAGTTGCAAACAAAAAACCAAAACTAGCTCCATTGGCTTCATTACAAAATAAATGGCATTTCACAAATGACTAATCATCACCATTAAAGTGACTGTATCAATTAAAAACCAATATTCAGAAGTTTAGTTCAAAACTGTCATGTATTTTAGTTCTAAAATTGGAAATAAGAAATAGATCTCAATATGCTCCATTCTACTTGAAATACCTTCTTTTTTTCTCTTCCATCTTCCTTCCTCCACTAGAGTTATGGAGATACACAGATGTCACAAGCAGCAAGGTTTTAAAGATAAGTCTGTATATCACAGAGTTGTATCAGAGCTTCCTATTCATTCCTACACTGTACTCTGAGCTCCCTAATCTTCAATGGGGCTGAAGGCGAAGACCTGTAGATCCAAAACTGAACAATAAATTCAAGGCATTTTTAAATGTTCTATATTAAAATGAAAAGTTCAATGTACTTAACTTCACAATATTTATAATAGCACACAAAAAATAAAAAAAATTGCAAAAGGCATAAGAAAATAATAAGCAGCTTCTGTTCACCTCAAAGTTCTGAGGGAGCTCAAGATAAAATAGGGAAGCATTAATTGTGGTGCACTGCTTCCTGCCTAAAATTGCTTTGGTACTAGAAGATGTCCAACATGACACTAAATTTTTTCCAGAAGTTCCAGAGACACCCAAGGAAGATCCAACCAATGAGGCACACAGCCCTCTGCACAAGCTAGAGAAAGTTATTCTACATATTAAAATTAATGGACGTATGAATAAATATGAATAGGGAAGAGACAACAAGATTTGTTTCTTTTTATTAAAAAGTGCCTCACAAATTTGTTTAATTTCTCTGAAGAAGCAATTAAGAATGTGGACAAGAAGTATCCCTTTCATCCCTTTGTGCCTGAGGGAACTGAGTTTGTCTAGTCTGGAGAAGATGAGGCTGAGGGGAGACCTCATTGCTCTCTACAACTACCTAAAAGGAGGTTGTAGTGAGGCTGGTGCTGGTCTCTTCT
>JAVSBS010011408.1:4635-47596 GCA_033124195.1 Coracias cyanogaster
TGCCATAGGTTCCTGTGGGCCCAGCTCCTCTGCTGCCCACTGTGGTGCCAGCATCGCCTGCTGGACACAACAGACAGGTGCCTCCCTGAGTGGCCCTTCACATGGAAGGACACCACCATGAGAGCTCAGCAAGGTGTGACCAGCCCCCACAGAAGCCACACCCAATAGAAAGCTCCTCTGATTGATAAGATCCTGGCTAGTATAATCCTGGCCTCACCCACCACCCCAGCCATGACCACTTGGGTAAGGGCAGAGACACAGAAACACAGGTGGGCCAGGTTCTGCTTCTGGAACATGAAGCCAGTAAGAAAAACAGAGCATTCTACTAGGTTGTGACTCGTTCACAGGTCAACTCCAGCTTGGGGCCCACAACTCAGGCCCCAGCATTTCACTATGTTAATGGTTTTGCGTGCTTTAGAGGAACTGCAGATGTTTTATGGGGTCAGGGTGCAGTTACCTGCATTTCAGATACTTCTGTTGCTTCAGTATCCTCTCTTCCTCATTTTAACTTTGCATGTGTGGCTTTTCCAGAGCACCCTTTGAAGAGGTGCTACATTTATTACAACTTACTCTTTGTTCTTGACCTTTCTGACTTTTTGTGCCCTTTAGGGAAAGCCTCTGTTAAAAAGCTTCTAATGTTTCTGAGAATGTTTCTTGTTCATGAGCTCAAGGTTTTTTTTTCTAATATTCCATCTATCCTGCTTATATTCTATGAGGCATTGGTTGAAGTAAACTTCCTGTGCCAGAGCTTGGGACAGCTTTGAAGGGTAGTTTCACATTGTGACTAGCTGATTAGTTTGTTTCAGTTTGTTACTCTTTACAGCTTGCACTGTCAGACTAGCAAAGCAGAAGATTACAGCCCGTGTCTACACTTGCTTGTGTACTTAGAAGCAGTGCGTGCTTCAACTTCTGAAATATTCCAAAAAACCTTGCACAGTGAAACTAGTGTAGGATTAGCAAGTTTCAAGCCGAAGTTTAATACTAGCAGTATTATAGTCACTGCTTTTTCACTACTCTCAGCAGGGTTACAGTGTTGTTAAAATGTGTTTCCTCCCCCCTCCTCCTTTATTAACAAACACAAAATGCCATGTTTCTTTTTGATTGAGACTTCTGAAATGTCAAAGTTTCTTGTGGTACAACTTAAGTTCTATGGCTTTGAGACAGATTGCTTGTACTCAGTTGGAAGAGTGGATTATTATGAAACTTGGCTCAAGCTTAGAATTATCTTTGTGTGAAAATAGCATTTTGTGGAAGATACGTTAAGTGTACATGCAGTAATTATCTTTAATGTACATCCTAAAATTATCTTGAAGTTTTGATTAATGCACAGACACAGCTTATATATCACAATCTCTAATGACAAGACTAGAATTTTGGTCCTAAGGTACAAGTAATGTTTATTAAAACATTAAAGAAAGATTGCAAAGGGAAGAGAATTAGAAAATCGATGAAAGCCTGTGTGTGTGTGTGTGTGTATGTGCATGTGTCCTGTTCTCTTCTTATTAACTATTCTTCTACTTTTAAAGTTTACTTTGACATACTGATAAAATTATTGGATTTAATTAAAGTGATAGGATCGGTTTAAAGTTTGGAGTCTTTTCAAGAAATACAAATAACATTAAAGAACAGTGTTAAATCTACTGCAGTGGGACAAGAAACATGATGGAAAAGTTTTCAGGTAAATTGTGAACGTTCATCTAGAATATGTACCTTTTTGAACATGTCAAAGTTTTTTTGGCATCCCAATCCCTTGCAGATATGCTTTGAGGACAAAAAACCACCCTAAAAGAATCTTCTCTTCTTAAGGCAGCTTATATTGTTCCATGACAGTTTTAAAGCCAGTCAAAGCTAATGCTGCTGCCACTCCTCTGCAACTCTCACCCTCCTTGTCCCTTTTCTTGCACTGTTGCTTATCTGATTTTGTTGTAGACTAGATTGAAGACTTAATTTTCTGTTGGCTTAATACTCTCCTCCTGCAATCAGGTGAGCATTGGTAGAAACAGTAGCAGGGTTGAAGGATGGGAGAGGTTGAACACTATTAAACTGTATTTCTAAGACAGTTCAAGCTGATCTGAACTCTTCCATCTACTACAGTACTGGGTGTAAGCCTGGTTCTTTGGGAAATTAAATTCATCCAGCATACTTTTATTGACTTCTTGGTTTTTTACACATTTTGTGCTGTCATTCTTTACTTGTGTATTTCTGTCATGGATTTGCTGGCACTTCCATCTGAGGAATGCATAAGCTGTATTTAGATCTGTATTAACTTAAATGCTCTGGTGAACTTTAGAGATTTATCAGCAGGAACTTTGATCAGACTGGTACTTAATGACCCGTTTAAGTATAGATTCCCTCGCTCATAGAAAAAGGATTTAAGACAACCCTTTGTACCTTTGAATCTACTTGAGACAGATTTTTCCTTGAGGAAGGGAGGAAAGATTTGCAGTTTGTTAGGGGAGCTTCCTCTATAGGGAGATCAATGGAAACACTGAATGGCAAAGGTACAGAACCTCTTGTGGGAGGATCACACCTCAAGGTTTGATTCTTGAGATCACTGAACATAGCAATTTAAGTCAACGCAGAGCAACCTTACAACAGCATTTATTTGTTGGCAAGCATATCAACAAGTGTTCCTGGTTTTGCCGTATCCGCTACTTGCTTTCACATTTAGGCAGGAAGGCTGATGAGCTTATTTCTTACTATCTCTTCAAAACACGCTAACGATTTTGTTCATGGTGCTTTCAGTTATAGTGAGCTCGTTTTGGACAGGATAAGACATGTTTGGTTAGCAGAAGTCAGGTTGAGAGTTCATGGATATTTGGGTAGCTATCTTGCAAGATGATTGTGAGGTTCATTTCTGAACAAAAATGAAAATTAATGAACGGCCTTAGTACTCTTGGAGTAAAAGTTGTCCTGCTCTAAGCTTTAACCCTGTAGAAGAGAAAGAAGTGTATTTGTCAAGCTTCTGTTACTGCAGGCAGTAGATGCAAACTAGGTCAGTAACTGCGGGAGGCTACCCTTGTTTTTCTTAAGAGCATGTAAAATTTTAAGTGTATTCTTGTCTACATTTTTTTTTCTGCAGGAGGTTTTTTTTTTTGTTTTGCTTCATCTGATGGTCATAGGCTGTGTTACTGTCAGCCAGTGTAGAAAATGCTATTGGACATTCTTATAGCATATTCTTGGTTTAAGGCTGTGAGGGTAGTCCAGCATGGTGTCCTGTGCACCTTAATGACAGTAGTAGTTACGCTCTCTGTACCCAAGCTCTACCCAAGATTATGTGCATCTGGATTAGACAAGCAGTATGGTTCATCTAAGCATAGATAATTGTGTTGGGTGGACTGTTTGTTCTTCAATGTTGGTAATGTTCTGTTGGCCCAAATTGTGCATTTTTTCATACATTCAGTGTTGCAGTTTAAGGATGAACTGCTTCTCATTTTGAGCAGTTATCTATGGTTTCATATTCTGCCACTTAAACCTATACTTAGAAATTTTTGTTTCACACTGTGAAACATTTCCTGAAATGTGTTAAAATCAAAACAAGTGCATATATATATATACACACATATATATGTGGAGAAAAACCAAACGCAATTAAATAAGTACTTTCAGTGATTCCTCCCTTGCGATGCTGTAGTTTCTCTGCATTTATCAGTGTCTTCTCTGGGCAGTAGTTCAATCCAGGGAAGCTTGCTTGATGCTGTGAGTGTGAGTCATTAGTGTGAACAGGGTGATGCACATGTTGGTTGTTGCGTGGCTGATCCGGTTCAGCAGCTCTAAAGTGTTTTGGATGATGTGGTAATACCCTGCTGCTCATCGTGCTATACTGGTCATTCAGATTTTTTTTTTTTTAAGTAAATGTGCTTATTTGATAGCTGTTAAAATATGCCAGTTTAAGAGTGTAACTGGCTATGAGTTGGTGTCCCACTTCCTAATAGGGGGCTACATTGTGGACCCCTTTATTTTCACTTGCATGTAACTTAAAGGAGACGGTGTCATCGTATAGTTGCTGTTTATTTCCATAGGCAGCTGAGTGACTGAACACAAATCACTGGCGGGTGAAAGGGAAAGTTAAATCACTTAATACCTGAAACTGCCTTCAAATGTGTAAAATACAAAGCTTTTGCACATAACATGTGTTCAGAACTGATTCTATGAAAGAAGGTTATAGTTTATTTTCAACTTCTGATAAGCTTTGTTTGTAATTGGGACTAATAATACAGTCCGTGATATCTACTGATTTTTAAAGGCCAAAAAAGCTTGAGGCAGTCTTTATTAAAATTTATAATTGGTATGTTAGCTTTATTGAACTAATAGGACTGAAGACATTAATTCAGGTAGAATCTGGTTTAACACTTCCTAGAAACTGTAATTTTAAGTGTTTGTGTGAATTTTTTTGTCATATCAGTGGTTTGGTCATCTTTAAAATATCAGCAAAAATGTGTTTCCTATACTTAATTGCAATGAATCTAGTTGACCAGCCTTTGCTATGATTATTTCAGTTACTCATAGGTTGCATTTTAAAAAATATATTTAAATCTGAAGAAATTAGTAGTTGTTCAATAGTTCAGGTTTTAAAAAAAAAAGTCCTTACCATAATTTCAGATGTTTTCACTTAGGGAACAACTGGTTTTATTGGAGATCTGCTTTTGATCTGTCAAAGCTGATGTATAAAAGGATGGTGTCAGCTGCAGATCTCTAGGATGTGGAACATGTATTTTCACAGAGCTGCACAAGTCATTTTGAACGGCAAAAAGCAGAAGACATGACCTTTCTGGCAGTGAAAGGAGGGAGGACATTGCCACCTGGGATCTCACCAACCAGATGGCAAACTTACTTGCTACTGATCAAAAGCAAACTTTCAGGATTGTTACTCTGAAGGCTTGCCATATTTTTGAAAGGATACTGTTAGTGTTATATGAATACACTTCCATAATTGTACATGTGCTTGTTCCTGCTTCCAAGTGCTTCTCTTTACAGTACTTCTGTTGGAGCATGCAGCGTTACAGATGTGAAATGCTTTCTACAGGTTCTGCAGTCTCACCTTGTATACTCTAGTCTGATGACTGAAATGCACTGGGATTTTCACTGGACTACTGTGGACAGTCATCATACCTCGGAACTGCAGTTGTTTCTAAGTGTTTTGTGCTTGCGTTGTTTGCAAAACCCTGTACTGTGCAACAAGTGCAATAACGCTGTGAGTAGCTGCTGAATGTCAGTGGTGTGTATTTGAAGAGAAACTAGTGATGTGTCAGTAAGGAAACACTGAGAAGAGAAAGCGTGGCTGAAGAGTGAAATCAAGTTGTGGAGAAAGTGGTGAGCTTTTTGAGCAACTAGAGGAAATGTTTCGACTTCTAAGAATGCAGTCAGGGATGGCTTGATGTATTTGAGTCTGGGAGATAATTCTTGATAATAATCTGTGTGTTGGCAAATACTTGTGTACAAATTTATCAGGAATTTATCTGTTGGAGGAAAAAGGTCTTTACCAGTATAGGTGTCTAGAAATTGTTAATAAGATTGCAGTATTAATTTAACATGATTGAAGCATTAGAATGACCTGATTAGATTGTGGGTATGATCCTGTCAAGCTCCAGTCTCAGATGTTTAGTAGCTGTGGAGATGGTTTGATGGAATCTAAAGATTACAGAAGGGTGCCCTAGTTTAGGACCCCAGGTTTGGCTGCCTTTAACAAAGGGTGCTCTGACAGAGCTGTTCCTTCCTGCAGGAGGAGGTGTACCTGCTGAAGCGAGTGAGAAACCATTCCATTATGTCTTCATTTTTGTGCACTTAAAGGGCTTCTTTTCATGCCTTTCATTAGATAACACTCAATATCTCAATTAACAGTTCTCTTGAGATTCCATGTATGCTGTATCTTCCAGAAATGTTGCACCAAAGTTTGTTTCTGTGTATTTATTCTCCATAAAATACTCTGCAAAATGGGTAAATTGCAATCTTCCTGAATTTGTGGCATGAGAGTGATCATAATGCATCAACTTCAGGTGTCTGTGGCCTAATTTGACTAGCGTTGCATTAGCTGCAGTTTTTGTGTGTTAACAAAACTGAGTTGTATGTGATATTTCAGTGTATGATTTTGGTAAATGTTTTGCCTATACTGCTTTTTAAAAAAAATTACCAAATTGACAGTATTTTAGTATTTTCAGCAGGCTTTACCACACGAGTAGGATGATGGTGGGTAAGGATAGAAGGAAACCAAGCAGGTTACAGTTTGTGGAGGAAGGCGTGGAAAGTAGTACATGTGATTGTCTTGGGAATTGCATGTTCCTGGGTGTTAATCAAAGTGCTCTGCTTCAAGTGCAGATACTGTTCTGAGTTCCTGGGGGATGAGCACGGCCATTGAAAGAGAAGTTCCTAAGTTTGCCTAATGTGGTGACAGACCACTAATGCCAAAACTTTGAACCTTAACTCTGGTCACCATCATACTGTAAGTCACACTTTGGGCTTGAATGCAAGGGCTTGCTTTATATAATAGATAAATCTCCTTTGTCCGTGTCCTACCTTCTTGGGGCTGCTGTGAATTCTTTGACGTGGGAAAGAAGGGTAGCAGCAGTGTTGTACATACAACAGTTTTTGGGATGGAAGATGTGTTTTGTTTTTTATATCCTACTGTATGGAGCCATGCCAGCTAGATCTCCAAGAGTGAAGGCTGTAGATCTCAGCCCTTTGAGTCCAGCTGCAATTACTGGCTTGCAAACTTCTGAATCTGAGCCTAGTCCTCCAATCTAGCTCCCTTCAACAGCTGTGTGTAACAGTTTAGTTTGAGCTGCTTGAACACTGTCTGGTTTTTTTTCAAGAGTGGTGAAAATGAGTGACCGAATTGAGTGGAACAAGGACTTTTGAGGGTTTACAGTTGTCCTGTGGTGTGAGCTATATGGTGGAGAGGGGTGGCTTTGGAATGACTGAGAGGACTTCTAAGGCAGGAAGTGTGAAAGGTGTGGAGAACTCCTGAGTATGTTTGGGAGCCTTTGTAGCAGGAGGAATGGAAAACTTAATGCTCTGAGACTGAAAAGAAGCCTGAGTTTCAGAGGAACTTGGAACACATAGGTTTGGATTTACTCTGTGGGTGCTTCTAAACTGTGTTTGACCAGACTGTTCCTCTGGTTTTTTTCCCCATGCTTACTTGGAAGGACAATTGCTCAGGCCATGAGTAGGCATTGCTAAGTGACTTGTTCAAAATGAGCAAATTCATTGTTGACTATACATTCAGAAGTTAATTCAGTATGGTCCAACGTGCCCAGTCACATTAAAAAATGGTGAGCTAATACAAGGCATGAATAGATCAACAAGTAAAATTAATACAGTGCTACTTGTTACAGCACTTTGGATTTATGTTACATATCCTCAGACCTCCACTGTTAAAGCTGTACAGGAATTTGTCTTTTTTTCCCCAGAAGTACCAGCAAGGTAGTACACATATGAAGTTATCTTGCTACCATTCTTAGTAAATACAGTACTAAGCTCCTAAACTAAAGTGTCTTCGTGCTGAATGCCATAGCCTCTAGAGCCTTTCCTTCTGAACAGCGACCTGTGACCTGTGTGTTCCCTGGCAGCTGCTTGCCTGACAGTTTTGTTAGCTAGTAGTGAACCCAGGGTCCAGGTGTGTTCTTGGAGAGTTAAACTTCCAAGCCATTTCCAGTAAAATAAGAAAAAACATTTTGCTTGTCATCTTGTACATTGTGTGCCTGTCTCTCAATACATGTAAATTAAGAAAGGAACTCTCCTTCAGATTGTAAAGACTCAAGTGGTTTTTCTGCCTTAAAACACTTGTGGGTTTCTGTAATACAATGATGTGGGAATTAAGTAGGATTTAAGTACTAAGTGTAAAGTAAGTTTTTAACCGAGCAGCATAACTTAATTTGGATTTTGAATAATAGTCTTCAATGAGAACTTAATATCTTGCTCACTTGGACAGAGTTTCTGCTTGCCTATAGATGATTTCTGCCCCCACCTTTTGTTTTGTGCAGTTGACTTAATGTCTGTGGTTTTTTTAATGTGAAACTTACCCTTTATCCAGAATAAATTTCAAAAGATTGAGGTAAAACTGAAACATTTCCCTCTCTGCATTCTAATCACTAAGGTCTGAAAAGAAGTACTTTACATTCAGATAGTTTCTTTCCAGTAGTCTGGTACAATTAGAATATGATGTGTTGAATTTATTAATGTTACTAGAACTGCATACATGTATTTGTTCAGCTCTGTAGCATGATCTGGGCAACTCCATTATTACATTGTACAATCATATTTATGAACTTGAACGTTCTCTTCCCAACTGCTTCCTAGTGTCTTGTGCTTGTTTTGTTATTGTAAAGTGCTTTGAAGGGCTAGGTTTTGGAAAGGGGGAAACAATATTTACCCTTGTGTATCAAACTAACCTGTGGCGCAACTGTCTTAGAAGTTTGATAATTGCTACTTGATTCATACCAATGAAAATTTAAGTGCAAATTATTGTTAATTATTATAAATTCTTAAGAATATTACTTTTTTTTCTAAGCATGGGAAGCAGTCCATCTTTGGACAGCGTACTCCCTTTGCACTTCCAAGGAGCTGAATCCTTGCAGTCTCAAAAGTGTGACATACTTGTAGTGAGTAGTGGCATATATTTGAAAACTTAAACTCTGCTTTCTTGATTTTAGTCTTGTTTCAATAGCAAGCTTGTTCATTTTTGTTCTAGGGTTTCAGTTTGACTTCCACTCTCCATAATCAGTGTTTACTAACCCTATAGACAAAATTTTAATCTCAGTTTGCTTTGCTAGAATCAACTTTAGTGAAAAGCAGATGTATACGGTATTAAAGTTCAGTGTGGAAAAACGTAAAGTGTATATGGATCATTACATACTAATACAGTCCTAATACAATCAGTTTGTGATTGGCTTTAATATGCTCCTTTTTCTGCATTTGTTCATGCATTGATTTTGATGTATTTCAGGTTTATAGCTCTGATTTATAGAGTTTGTGTGTGTATGTTGTGTACAATGTTGAAGGGCAGATACAAAATTTGGATCCTCCCTTTTAAGCCACAGAAACATCCATGATTTTTCTATCTGTCTTTCTTGGCTCTGTCAGTTGCTGTAGGAGACCTGGCCTCTTAGCTCAGCACTTGAAAACACTTCACTGCTCTCTGTCCTCACAGCACAAATGAGATGGAACCATTGCATGGGCTCGCTTTGACACCTGTACTGCAGACTAGGCCCTGACTTCTACAAAAACGACAACAAACTTAAACTTTGGAAAAATACTTCCGAAAAAAATAACAACTTTATGCGTGTCTTTCTGCTTATCAGAATCTTAACCAGATTGTTTTGATACAAAGAACTCACTTAAAATGAACTTTACTGCTGCTCATCAAAGTTCACACTGAGAATGTACACGTAAAGTTTCTTGAAAATCTTCTGTTCTTTCTTACTGTGGCTGAAGTTTAATTTGATTGGGATGTGTATAACTTGGATGTGTGTTTCATAGGAGGAAAAACATTGAGGTGCTGTTGAGAGTCAGGCTGTACTATTTTGTTGGTGGGACATCTGGAGCAGCTGCAGAAAGCTGGGGGATGGTCTGTGCACAAGACCAAATCAGAATGCTGATTGATGTCTCATTAGTAAGCATGCTTTCTTGATTGGATAGTAATATTATGGATGTCACCACAGAGAATTTAAGAGAGAATAGAACATATGGAGAATAGAAGCTTACAAAACAAGGGAAATAGGTCTTTCAGAGTAGTTACTGGGGGTGTAGGTTAACTGTACTGGTTTTTGATGGGATGTGGTAGGAATACCTGTAGCACAGCTTGTAACACACTTTTTTTCAGAATTTAATGTGTATGTTTTTAATGTCAAGTTGAATTAGATTAAAATTTTTGGTAAACTCTTTCCAAATCAGTTTCCCATTTCTGAGGTGTTTTGTCTGAAGACACGTGTTTTAAAATAGGGAGAAGCTAGATAAGCAAATTTGGAGTGAGAAGTGGGAGGGGTAGTTGGAAGAAGAATAAGTTCTTGGTGTTCTTCTTATGGAGATTTTTCACAGGTGAATGAAAGGGCATAGAGACAATATAAGGCTCTGGTTTTGCGCAGCTTCCCTTTTGGAACAGAACATTTAGAATGGAGAGACGCTGCGCGTTGGTGAAAGGGCTAGGAGGATGCTGAAGGACGCTATATCTCTTAGCGATGAACTAGACTTTACTAGGGCATCTGCGGTCTTAGTATTTTGACAAAGGAATACAAGATTGTTATGATACTCAAAACAGTTGGAGTGGCTGCAAACTCACAATTCAGAGGAAAGAGGAAATGTTACTATGTGTGTAGTGGTGTTTGGAGCCTGTGTGAAGGAGGGCA
This sequence comes from Coracias cyanogaster, assembly GCA_033124195.1. Lineage (NCBI taxonomy): Eukaryota > Metazoa > Chordata > Aves > Coraciiformes > Coraciidae > Coracias > Coracias cyanogaster. Next base: position 14,976 of record JAVSBS010011408.1, read on the forward strand.
TGCCATGTCATTTTTTTTTTTTTTTTTTAATTTTACTGTTTGCATTCCATTAAGGAAGAAACTCAAAGATATAGAATGAGTCTGAGTGTATATCAGATTGAACCCAAGCATTGTGTAGAATAAAGATGCAGTAACGAAGAAGGTTGCTTACTTGTCTGTGAACTAAGCAGGCACTGATGATCCCAGTGCACAAACTGATGGCCCTGGCTAGGTAACTTCTGTTGAAAATATTGGCATTAAGTGAGAAGTAAGACGGACTGTGGTTTTGAGACTGACACAGGACAGTCACACAAAAATTGTTTCCACTGCTAGATAAGAAACATGTGCTGAACTCGTATTTTGTTACTACATTTATGGAGATGGGTTATCAACCCAACCAGTTGAAGGTTTTCAAATTTTAAAATTCTGCTTTATATTGCTACAAAACCCAACCTTATATCTGTGACTTGAATGCAAAATACTGAAATAAAAGGAAGGGTTTTATTTAAGCTTGCAGATTTAATACTTTTTCTTGTGTTTATACAGCCTTGGCCCTTTGGTGAGTAAGGTGAAGGAGTATCAAGTGGAGACCATTGTAGATACTCTCTGTACAAACATGCTTTCAGATAAAGAACAGTTACGTGACATTTCAAGCATTGGCCTTAAAACTGTGATTGGAGAACTCCCCCCAGCTTCCAGTGGTAAGGCATTTTGTACTCAACTATCTAGTTTTATTGGTTCATTACAAATTTTTAAAAAATGCAAAATCTAGGTCCTTTAGTGAGGAGGATTCGGTTCATTTAATATTGAATCTAATTTCTGTCAGAGGAAAAATGTATGGCACAAATATCCTTTTACTTTCTTCTTGCTCTATTTCCAGATTTTACTGCTAAAAACTTTTTTTACAGAGGAATTGCATTAATGTGAAAAACAAACTTACAGTGAACTTTGGTAGAACAAATTGAGTGTAAAAGCTCCTATTTTAATAATTGCCTGGCGGAACATTTCTAGGCTGTAGTAGTAGTTAAATCTCACCTTGCTTTTTGATTGATAGTGTGCTTTAAAATTGATTATAAGTTGGGTATTTTTCTTCAACAATCTGATTTCTTGCCTCAATTTCTGGTGTTTTGGAAAGTACCTTGTGTTTCTAACAATTGCCTGTTAAATGACGGAAATGCTGACCTGCAGTTTTAAATGAAGGCAGTCTTTCCTCCAAAAGAGATAGTAATGATGAACAGCTCATCAGTTAATGGCATTTCTATTTTATTCAAGTGCTTTTCAGATATGGTATTGTGGGATATGAATGAGAATAGGGAAGTGATTAAAAAGTCCTTGGAAATGCAGTTTTTAGAGACCGAGGTTTCATGAATAAGAAAAATTTCTGATTTTAATGTTCTTTATTGCAAGTCCACATGGAAGGCTTGCTTTTATCAAGTGCTAGTGAGATGCATGAAGTTTACATAAAAAATAATTTTAAGTAAATGAGTTTAAGCTTTTATTCTTTTGTGTGTCTGTATAAAATAAAGTGGGTTTTTGGGGTGGAGGTAAAGCTGAAACAAAAGTGTAGCAAAATCTTTCAATATAATTAGTAGTCCGAATACAAAAGGAACTAAGGTGTTATTTCTTGCTCTCAAACACAGAATGTTTTCTTTTTTTCTTAGCCTCTATCATAACATGTTTGACTGTCCAGTTGTTATCTTTACTTTTAGTCATGCAGTTAAGAATAAGCCATAATCATACACAAACTAGATTTAAATACATTGGAATGTTATTAATTTCACATCAAAATTCCCAAAGTGGTTAAAAAGCTTCATGCAAACAAAGGGGAGGGGTGGCAATTGGGTAGCTGTTACAATGACATGAGTTTCTTGTCGTAATTATTCTGAGCAATGTTAGACAGTCAGGGGAGGGGGGAACGAGTAAGGACATTGTTACTTGAATTTTAAAATACTTCCGGTATACATTTTTTCCCCACTTTCAAATGTTTCAGCAGTATTTTAAGTACTTAAAGTAGCTTCTTGTGCAGAATAATTTTATTTTGCTTTTTCATTATATAGCTGTTCCTTAGAGGTGGCTCTGTCTACTTCTGTGCTTCCCTTTACCCTTAGTTTATTCCTTTATTTTTACTTACAGTCCTTATATTTATTGCTCTAGACTTGTCTTGGCCTTCACTTTCCATTGCATGCCCTGCCAAGAGAAGTGTCCTTTCAGTTGTATATTCCTAATGGGACAATTTAGAAGCCCTCCTTCTTAGTATATTTCTACGCAGATAATCTTACAGCTCTAATGCAGAGTGTACCTTACATTAGCAAACAAACTGGCTGTTCAAGCTTGTTTTGTTGGGTGGGAAAAGCATCTTTGTGTTGAGATCAGGTTGCTTTCCATAGTCACAAACACGATCTCTGGTGTTAAGAACAGGATTTTCATAAAGAAAATGCTGAGGTTTTGCTGTACTTTCAGGTTCTGCATTAGCAGCTAACGTTTGCAAAAAGATCACAGGACGTCTCACTAGTGCTATAGCCAAGCAGGAAGATGTGTCTGTTCAACTGGAGGCACTGGATATCATGGCTGATATGCTGAGCAGGTAAACATCCCTCTTCCAAAATGCTGGTGAATGCTGATAAATACTCCATAAAGCTTGAACTTTGATTTTCTAAATGTTAAATTTAAATTACTTTATCTGAAATAATACTATGAGATATTAAGTATAGGTGAAACTTAACTGAGAAAAAAAGTGAATGTATTGAAGGTGATTGATAGATTTATTATTTCATTTTCTGAGAACTGTAGTTTTAAGCTTAATTTTATTGCTTTGATGGTATATTTTAAACTAATACCTTTTTTAAAGTTCCAAAATCTTAAATTTAAAGCCTTAATTGAAATTTTTGTAGTGTTTTGGGAACGTTTAAAGAGCTTGTTGTACAGTATATGAACAAAGTTATCTAGATTCAATTGGTTTGAGTGTGTGTGTTTTGTCTGTTTTAAGGCAAGGAGGACTGCTTGTTAACTTCCATCCTTCAATTCTGACCTGTCTGCTCCCCCAGCTGACTAGCCCCAGACTTGCTGTGAGGAAAAGAACCATCATTGCTCTTGGTCACCTGGTTATGAGTTGTGGCAATATGGTTTTTGTTGACCTCATTGAACATCTGTTGACAGAGCTGTCTAAAAATGATTCCATGTCAACAACTAGGACCTATATACAGTGTATTGCTGCTATCAGTAGGCAAGCAGGTCATAGAATAGGTAAGAAAAATATCTAAATTATTTGTAACTGTAACTTTAAAAGTTTTTAAATGAGGGTAATTACTTTGCTATTTTTTTTACCTCTTACCAGGTGAATATCTTGAGAAAATAATTCCTTTGGTTGTAAAGTTTTGTAATGTAGATGATGATGAACTCCGAGAGTATTGCATTCAAGCCTTTGAATCCTTTGTTAGGAGGTAAGTTATTCTTGGGTACCTGTTTCAGACTTTAAGATCTAATAGCGTGCCATTTGGTTGTAAGCTGTCAAGAAACAGTCTCTTTGGTACAAAATATTTTTGCAAGCTTTGAGCTGAAGTTGTTCCTGTAACTCTATCTTGTAACAAAACTGTTATGGCACTGTTATGTCTGTACATTAGAAACTTCCTACTGTGCTATTACTACTTATGCAAGCAGGAGGGGAGAAGTGTTCTAACAATATTTGTTATCCAATAATGATGACAAAAAATTTGTATCCAAAGGTATATCTTAGTTCTCTGCAACCTTCCAATCTAGCAGATGCAGTTGCATAGTAGCATTGCCCTTTCTGACCTTCCTTTCCAAATTTCTATAATTCAGATAATGCATTAGTTTGGCTGATGTCTCCGAAGTACAGTATCTGGCATGAAGTCTTTTAGAAATATATTAATGCTTCAAAGTAATTTGACATTATTTTTTGTATTGCTCAGATGTCCTAAAGAAGTTTATCCTCATGTATGTACTATCATAAACATCTGTCTTAAGTATCTTACCTATGATCCTAATTACAATTATGATGATGAAGATGAAGATGAAAATGCTATGGATGCTGATGGTGGTGATGATGATGATCAAGGTATATTCTCTTTTTGGTTGGGGGGACAAGAGGAGCTTTTGAACCTGCATTTACCTGAGAAAATTGATAAGGGTGATATTGCTACTAAGTACCAGCATTTGAATGACTTGCATACTTCTGTATTCAATTTTCGTACTGTTTTTAAATATACCTTCTGAACTCACTTCTTGGAGTAAAAGTATAGGATGATGTTACTTGAAATAAGGAATTCCAAGGATGAACATAAAGTAAAAGAAAAATATTTTGAAGTACTTGAAAAGTGGAAAAAGGCAGAAGCATGTAGGATGATACAACTAAAGTGAGAAGAACATCAGTTAATGAATTGAAAAAACATATTCAGCATGGGAAAGGCTTCTCGCTACTTTCCACTATAATCTATTGTTACCTAATGTATAAAATCAGAATATGTTGAAAATTGCAAAACACTGTATTTTTCTTCAAGATAAAACATGTTCTAGGCTGAAAGGCATAAGGTGTTTCTTGGTAATATGGTGGCAACATCTTGCCATATGTATTACGAAAACTTGGACACACAATCTGAACCCAGAGTGTAACATTCTCATGACTTTAAGAACGAATGAGCTGCATAGTTGTTGCTTTAAGGCTTAAAAAGTCAATTTGAGTTGCTTACTGTATTTTTCTGTTGTCCTTTCGGAGGGCAGAGTATGGTTTGATTTACTTCTAGAAAGAAACCAACAGAACAAGTTGTTGAATCTTGATGGGCAAGTAATTGTTGTTGCATTGTTGCTTATGTTGCAAATAAAGAGGAATAAGCTTTAAATCAGTAGTCAGGCTGCAGAAATGATGGGAACTGCCTTGTGCTGTTTGCAGCTTAAATTAATACATGTGTAAGACTAGTGTGAAAAAATTGGCAGAGAAAATAATTGGCCTTGCAGTTTAGGCAGTTCAGAAGGCTTTTTATGTATGGTTTTCAACATACGTCTGAACCTACTTCTTTAGTGTGCCTTATGCAGAGAACCCAAGTGTAGTGTTATTGTATAAAAAAAACTTGATGCTTTGATTGTCTAGACTTGAACTTATGCATAATTTATTTTTTCAAGGGAGTGATGATGAATATAGTGATGATGATGACATGAGCTGGAAAGTGAGGCGTGCAGCTGCTAAATGTCTTGATGCTGTGGTTAGCACACGACATGAAATGCTTCCGGAATTCTACAAAACTGTATCACCTGCTTTAATAGCTAGATTCAAAGAACGTGAAGAGAATGTTAAAGCAGATGTTTTTCATGCATATCTTTCACTTTTAAAACAAACTCGACCTGTGCAAAGTTGGCTTTGTGATCCTGATGCAATGGAACAAGGAGAGACGCCTTTGACGATGCTTCAGAGCCAGGTTATTTATCAACATTTTTGTTATTGTTGAGAAGACACCCTGAAGTTGTGCCCTGTTCATAAAGACAGTTCTTGAAATAAGCCATTTCGTACTTTCTTCATACACAGATTACAGTTTATTACTGTAGCACTAACACAGAAAGCAAGCCACATAAACTGGCCCACAAAAGTGCGGCGGCTTTGGAAATTGAAATTATCGATTCATGTAAATGTTCTTATCTGATTTCAGTTTTTTACCATCACTGGTAAAAGTTGCATGTCCTACGTAGTTTGGCCAAATTACTGAAGCAAAATAGTTGTTTTGTGCATTCTGTAATGTAGACTCCAATGATTAAGATAAAACTTGATTTACTATAACTTACTTGCAGGATACAATGGATAGTCCTGAAAAACTTTCTAAGTTAATTTTTTGGGTGACTTCTCAATTGTTGCTCTCTATAGTTTAATGCAAATCTAGTTTTGCTGTGTTTCATCTTACCTTTTAAAGTTAAATTACTAATTTTAAAATAGCAATTCTGAGTCTTTATTTCCCAGTATTTATATAACTTTTCTAGTTCTGTAGAGAAATTAGAGGGGTAGAGTGCACACCTTTATATCCACCCAGTGATCAGAGATGAAAGAAATGTCAGCTTTTGAGTCGGTTAACGGATGTGTCATGATTGCAGGTCCCCAACATAGTTAAAGCCTTGCACAAGCAGATGAAGGAGAAAAGTGTGAAGACTCGTCAGTGTTGCTTTAACATGTTGACTGAGCTAGTAAATGTATTACCTGGAGCCCTAACACAACACATTCCTGTACTTGTACCAGGTATGAGAAACATATTATTAGCTTAAAGATTTGAATGTGAAATTTCCAAATCCTTAAATCTTGACTGTGCTTTTTTGCAAAAGCTTTGAAGTGTTGCTTCTATTTAAATAAATTGGTAAAATAGTCAGCTACTGTGTGGATCCATATTAATGCTTTATTGACATAGTTCCAGTAATCTTGAAAACAAGGGTTGATTCCGAGATTTTTTTTTTTTCTTCTCTATATAAAAAAGGTATTTTGCTTAAGTGTAAGATCAAACTGCCTTCTTTCTCATCTCAACAGAGTGAAATATTGTCTGTATTTTAGCCTTTTGGACCTAAAATGTTGAATTTTGAAGTAATAAGGAACAGTACGTTTGGAAAAGTTAAAGGTTTAGAATCCCTTTATAATTAAGAAAATAAATCACCAATCACCAAATGGCCCGTGTCCTCTTCTGTAGAGGAAGCTTGAAAACTAGTTGAATAAAATGGTGAAAGGGACTTGGAAGCATTCAAGAAAGGCTGGGAGCAGGAAAACAAATTCTGTATAGCTACCTTCCTTCAGAAATTTTGAAGTGTTCTAGCAGAATAGAAATACCTAATGTAAAAATACATTTTTCTTTCAGGAATAATTTTTTCACTGAATGACAAATCAAGTTCTTCTAATCTGAAGATAGATGCTTTGTCCTGTTTGTATGTGATCCTCTGCAATCATTCTCCCCAAGTATTTCATCCTCATGTTCAAGCATTGGTACCTCCAGTTGTAGCTTGTGTTGGAGACCCATTTTACAAGATTACATCGGAAGCGCTTTTGGTTACCCAACAGCTTGTGAAGGTCATTCGTCCTTTAGACCAGCCTTCTTCCTTTGATGCTACTCCTTACATCAAAGATTTGTTTACTTGTACCATCAAGAGATTAAAGGCTGCTGACATTGATCAGGAGGTGAAAGAAAGGGCAATATCTTGCATGGGTCAAATAATTTGTAGCCTTGGTGACAGCCTAGGCACAGACTTGCCTAGTACCCTTCAGATCTTCTTAGAGAGACTGAAGAATGAGATCACTCGGTTAACTACAGTGAAGGCCATGACATTGATTGCTGGTTCTCCTTTGAAGATAGATTTGAGACCAATCCTTGGGGAAGGAGTTCCTATTCTTGCTTCTTTCTTGAGGAAGAACCAGCGAGCTTTGAAACTGGGGACTCTTTCTGCTCTAGATATTTTAATTAAGAATTACAGTGACAGCTTGACAGCTGCCATGATTGATGCTGTCCTTGATGAGCTTCCACCTTTAATTAGTGAAAGTGATATGCATGTATCACAGATGGCCATCAGTTTTCTAACAACGCTGGCTAAAGTATATCCTTCCTCCCTGTCAAAGATTAGTGGGTCCATTCTCAATGAACTTATTGGGCTGGTGAGATCGCCTCTGCTTCAGGGTGGAGCACTTAGTGCCATGCTGGAATTTTTCCAAGCTTTGGTTGTGACTGGTACAAATAATTTAGGCTATATGGATTTACTGCGTATGTTAACAGGCCCAGTGTACTCACAGAGCACAGCACTTACTCACAAGCAGTCTTACTATTCCATTGCCAAATGTGTTGCTGCCCTTACTCGAGCCTGCCCTAAGGAAGGACCAGCTGTTGTAGGTCAGTTCATTCAAGATGTCAAGAACTCAAGGTCCACGGATTCCATTCGTCTTTTGGCTTTGCTTTCTCTTGGGGAAGTTGGGCATCACATTGACTTAAGTGGACAAATTGAGCTGAAGTCTGTAATATTAGAAGCATTCTCTTCTCCTAGCGAAGAAGTCAAATCGGCAGCATCTTACGCATTAGGCAGTATTAGTGTTGGCAATCTTCCTGAGTATCTGCCGTTTGTCTTACAAGAAATAACCAGTCAACCCAAGAGGCAATACCTTCTTCTTCATTCCTTGAAAGAAATAATTAGCTCTGCATCAGTGATTGGTCTCAAACCGTATGTTGAGAACATCTGGGCCTTACTGCTGAAACACTGCGAATGTGCAGAAGAGGGTACAAGGAATGTTGTTGCTGAATGCTTGGGCAAGCTTACGTTAATAGACCCAGAGACTCTGCTTCCCCGACTCAAGGGGTACTTGGCATCAGGTGAGTAGTACTAATTCATGTACATATTGTAGCAAGTGGCCTTTAACCCTCTGTTAATAAATCTAGTTTTGCAAATTATTTGCTTAAATTTTGTGGTACTCTTGAAGTTTTGCTCCCTCCATCCCCCTCCCGAAACAATGTGAAGCTTAGATTGTTCCATTTTTACTAGAAGTAGTTAGTCATACCTAACATGAATTACTTCTACATTCTGCTTTCAGAGTTTGGTATTTCAATTAATGATGTTATGTTTAACAAAGAGTGACAAATTTAAAGAGGAAGGAGCATGGGCAGCAAAGGGACAGCTTGACAAACCAGTTGTAACATGTTGACCACATGTGAATTACAGTGTTCCTAATTTTCAGATATGAATTCTGAAATTTTAAGGATTAGGAAGGATCAGTGTGCATAATTCATGAGTCAGTTTCACATCAAGGACTGTATTCCCAGGTGTTCTTCGTGTGCTTCTGCTTTGAAGCTGCTGTTATTTGTAGGCCTGTGTGTGATCATTTAAAAAAAAAAATTGTTCTAATAGGCTTATTACTTGAATTTTCTATAGTGGAGAACATTAAATGCTTATTACAAATGTAATAGTATTTTTCCCCATTTAAAATGTTTTCTCCATAGACTTACTTGAGTTGCATATTGCATTGCTAGTAATAAGTAACAGTTCTCGTTTAGTGTTCTTAAGTGTATCAGAAGTTTAAAAAGAATGGCATTGAATATTATTTAAATTCTATAGTTGTGCCGTTTTAATGTAACATATTCACACTTTTGTTTCATATTAGGGTCCTCATATGCTCGAAGTTCAGTGGTTACTGCTGTTAAGTTCACTATTTCTGATCATCCACAATCTATAGACCCGCTATTGAAGAACTGCATAGGTAAGTTCTTTACTTTTACTGACAGCTTTTGTGTTTTTCAGGCAGTAGAATTGCATTTAAAATTTGTTCTTTGTGTTTGCAGAAGTAAATATTTTGCAGGTATTAGAATTAGCTGCTAATGATAGTTGTTGGAACAGTTATCAAATGTTCCCATAATAGCCAGTTATTTCTATTAATCCTAGTTTTCTTGAATTCTGAGTAGTAAAAGTTGTGTGATTAAAAATTGGAGCTGTGATTACGTGAAACCAGGGCTTTTAGGTAGATGGGACCCAAGAGCTGATTTTCTTTCACATGCTCTTGCCAAATTTTATAAGTTTGATGTATTAAGGTACTGTCTTCACCCAGAAGGATGGTCTTGGAAATACTTGACGTTCAGTCACTTAAAATATGTATGTACATATGAATTCTGAGTATTATGAGGTGGTAAATGTAGGGCCTTATGATTCTATAATGCTTGTGGTCTGAAAGTATTTACAAGTTTGTGTATTTTTTACAAGGATAAGGTAATCAGAACTTTCAGTGTAACATGGGTAAGATAAAGAGCTTTGCAGTGCTGTGAATTTTGATCTTTTCTCATTTGTGTGACAATGTATTGTAGATTTGTTTAATATCCTATGGTGAATGTTTTGTAGTGGATTAATTACATGTTTAAAAATCTGTAAAAAATTATGTATGCTGTTAAACCTAATAGGGGAAAACAAGATGAATCTTCAAAAACAGTGTTGTGGAGAGCAACGTTTTTTTGTGAGGAAGTGAAGTCAGTTCCTATGTGTTATTTTCATCACTAAGCTTTTAAAAATATATTCGAGAATTGATTATGCTTGTGGGTTTTTCTCCCCGCTATCCCTCCCATTGAAGCTGCCTTGTCCCTTTGCTTTCTTGAAATATTTACTATTCAGTCAAAAGTATATTAGTATCTAATACTTGCAAAAAATCTGCCACCTTTAGTTTTGTTTCTTTTGTGTACATGGAAGTCACTTTAGTGTTTATACCTTGTTGTTTTTCTCCTTTTAAAAATTTGGGTTTTCATGGAAGTTGCTAGTAAAACTTAACACACATTGAGGACAAATATGATATATTCCTGCAGGCATTTATTTTAACGAGGCTGTTTTATAGGGTGGGGTGGCATGGGAGCAGTTTTGCTACATTTAATATGTACTGAGTAGGCTTATCATACTGTAATTTAGGAAGTTTCAATAAATGCCAGTTCAGGGGTTAAAAATCAATGTGTTGGTAGTTTTCTTAAGACACGTTCTTTAATTCTTGAACCGCAGAATTGAAATTGGCTTTTGAATCCGTATTCTGAGAGCCTTATAGAGAAAAGGAAAGGTTAAATGTAATTTTCATTAATTTACAAACTGCTGTAAGAAAATAGTTGAAATATCATTAAGTGATTGCCATTTATTTTGATTTTTAAACTTCTGTTACATTACATGAAATACTATCTATCAATTATATGAATACTTTTGATATGGTTATAATTAATAGATTTGTGTAATCATGCCGAAATAGCAGGAATTGGTCTCTGTTACATGAAACTAATTCCTGCACTAAATATGTCCTTTTGAAAGGTTAAAACTAAGCAAAGATATTTTTAAAGTAGCAAATGAAAAAGTTTCTCATAGGTTGAATTATTTCTGTACGTGATTGCAGGTGATTTTCTGAAAACATTGGAGGACCCGGATCTCAATGTCAGGAGAGTAGCCCTAGTGACATTTAATTCAGCTGCCCACAATAAACCTTCATTAATAAGGGACCTCTTAGATACAGTGCTTCCTCATCTTTACAATGAAACAAAAGTCAGAAAGGAATTAATCAGAGAGGTATGTTAACTGAGAAAAACATCACTAAATATATATAAGTAGATTCTTTGTTTTCCTAAATACATTACTTCTTAACCTTGTTTTTTATTTGCTAACAGGTGGAAATGGGACCATTTAAGCATACAGTTGATGATGGGTTGGACATAAGGAAAGCAGCTTTTGAGTGCATGTATACTCTTTTGGATAGCTGTTTGGATAGACTAGATATATTTGAATTCTTAAATCATGTTGAAGATGGCCTGAAGGATCACTATGATATTAAGGTTAGCTGTCTTTTTTCTCTGTGTAAGCAGTGACTTAGTTAATATATTTTAAATAGTGAATAGACTGAAATGATAAAAATATCCCTTCATACGCTCAAGTATTTCACTGTATTTGCTATTTTCATTGAAGTGTTGTTGTTAAAAAGGTTATACTGCATTGAAATATATGTGCTGAGTAGCGCTAATTGTTGAATTGGTTTTTTTTCCTCAACCTAGATGCTAACCTTTTTAATGTTGGTGAGACTGTCTACCCTGTGTCCAAGCGCAGTGCTGCAGAGGTTGGATAGACTTGTTGAACCTTTGCGTGCTACATGTACAACGAAGGTATTTAAATTTAAACTTATTTAAGATAACTATTTGCTGTTGTCTTACAGAAATGTAAATGAGCTCAGGTATGAAGAATACTTCTGTACTGCTGCAGTATTTCCTGAGTTATAGTTGATAAACTGCAGAGTAGGTAGAATAATATAAATATGTGGGCCTTCATACGTGTGTTAGATTTCTTTAAATTACAAATGGAGGGGTAGACTTGTTAGCTTCTTCTAAAAACATCCTCTATTTCTTTGATACCTTTTTTTTGTTGTTGTTCCTTTAAAAATTTAACTGCCATTTGGGGAACTTGTAAGTCTCACTTCATTATAGGTTGTGAAACTGGAATACTGAGAGTTTTTCTGAATTCTGATGATTACATTGTTTCAAACTGGCATTTGGGTCATGAAGGATAGAGGCAGTTTAAAATAGTCCTTTTTTGTTGGTTTTTTTTTTTCTCCCCCTTCTTCATTTATATTACAAGATTCTTGGGTCTTGGCACAGTTAGTCTCCTCCCAATCGTACTCTTGTCTTCATCCAGCTGCATGCTCTGATAGTCATTTAATGCCTAATTTACCTTGCTTTTCCATTTCTGTAGTCTGTTATATTTCACATCAAGAAATTTGACTGCTTCTAATGATAATTTATGTTTATATCTCTGAAACATCTTTGAGAATTGTAGCAGAAGCTTAAGCAGTTATTCTAATGAAGGCCAATTTTTAAAAAGTTCTATTCTCTGAAAACTGGAAGTACTGTGATAATGAGTTTAATGTTGTTTACTGACCTTACTAGCTAGAGGTTGGCTGCTATAATTGTTCTGATTTGGTAATTGACTTGGTAGCTTATGGCATTTTTCTGCTTACCTTGCAATATTGGAAGTTTCATTCCATTTGTAAACTGCTGGTAAAAAATCTGCTAAAAAGCAGATGTTTGGAATTTTTTTTTTGATTGGTTGTTTGGGGCTTTTTAGGAGCTTAGGTCATTTTGAAAGCTATACAAAGTGGTAGTATGAAAAAAAAATAGGTCTTTGTGAGGTACAGCTTTTTTTTAAGGTGCGTGTAGAGTGAGGGTTAAGCAAAAGTTTCAAACATATTTTCTTTTTTTTTTTCCCCTAGGTAAAGGCAAACTCAGTGAAACAGGAGTTTGAAAAGCAAGATGAACTGAAACGATCTGCTATGAGGGCAGTAGCAGCGCTTCTAACCATTCCAGAAGCAGAGAAGAGTCCATTAATGAGTGAATTTCAGTCACAGATAAGCTCTAACCCTGAGCTGGCAGCCATCTTTGAAAGTATCCAAAAAGATTCATCATCCACTAACTTAGAATCAATGGACACTAGTTAGATGTTTGTCCAAAATGGGGACCATTATGTTGAACCATATGATGCACTGAATTGACAGGTTATGAGTAAGAAACAGAAAAAGTATCTAATCTACACATTGTTCGACTTTATTTACCTTTATGGAGACAGTTGGCTTTTCCCATTGTTGCTTTTCTAGCATTTATTCCAGAAATGTATTTCCATAATCCAGAGTTTAACCACTCTTGTTTTAGTGGATTTGGCCACATTTGGGAATTAAGAAGTTGACTCATGGTGTATGGAAGTAGGTTCCAACATCCATTTGCCCTGTAATGTTTAGGATTAAAATGTCAAAATTTTGTGACCATGATTTTTTTCTTTTACTCATTTTTTCTACGTGTAAACAAAAAAAGGGGGGAGGTGGGAATCAGTCATCCAGGTGCACCATGTTTTTGTATAACTTTTTATTCTTTTTTTGTTTCAGCTTCATAAATTGGTTTGGCTGGCAGATGAATTCTGTGTAAGATTTATTATATTAAAGACAGGGTTTGGGCACAGTTCAAAAAAAGCAGACATAAATGTCATTTTTAAAAGGGGTAGGGATTAGAAAAGAAACATCCCTACTGTGCACACTAATTTTGCATGAGCAAGTTTACAAATATATATTGTCTGTAAAACAGCATGTGCAGTTTATTCGTAATGCAAGTTAAAATAAGTTCTACTGTACCAGTGCAGTTTTCAGGTATTTTGACATATGGACCATTCATACAGGAAGGGACAAATGAAGGTTGTTTATGTTAACCTGACTCTTTAAAATGCCAGTAGTATGACCCTTCAGATGTTCCTGCAGTAAATCTGACAATCCTGCAGTTTTCATGGCTTTTCATTCCCAAAGGCTGGATCCACCAGAATTGAGGTGGACAAACTGGAAGATTGGAGGGAAACAGGATGAGATGGAGGTAAAATGAGCAGAGAATGATAGCTGCTCCATGGCTCCTAAACTCTGGATTCGACTATGATTTTGTTATAAAGGTATGAAAGGAAGTTTCTTCAGTGGTTCCTACCTCCTATTCTTCATCCAGCAGCTTTTAAGGCACTAATATATGGTGTTGCCTAGACAGGTATTGCCAGGACCATAATTTTGTGCCTGTCAAAATGTTTTGTAACACATGGAACCACTGGTGGACTGCAGTGCTGCATCATACAGTATTCTGGTGAGATAGGAAACAAAGAATGGTCCTAAGACTGGAGAGAGATAGAAAGCAAGAAGGTACAAGAAAGGAATTTGCAGTGAATATGCTGAAGTAATCTAGAAGTGGACCAGAAGGTGGTATCTAGCAGTCCCACATTGAACTGGATTTGGGAATTTTCAAGGAAAAGATAGGGAACCACTGCCTCAATTCTTCAAATTGAGACTTACCATTACTTGGTTAATGCAGTTGCTTAGTTGTTTTTTTTCAGTCAGATCTGAATTTGATTTTACTCTAGTTAACGAGAGTTAACTAGTGTTTTAGCTAGGATTTTTTTAGTTAGTTTGATATTTCGGAAACCTGTTACGTAGATACGTGGTATAAGCTGCTACATGACTAAACAAACCTACATTTTTATGACCCCAGAGGCAGTTTCCTGTGAGCATTGGAGTTGGGCGGGAAATATTTCACCTTACACGCTTGCAGCTTGGGAAAAGCAGAGGAGATAGTGGTGCATTTTACTTCAATAAAAGAACTCGAACAAAGATGTCTATTAACTCATTCAGTAGTAACAATTTTAGTGCTGTAGAAAGTTCTGAATTTGTAGCTTTCTCTGTCTCCAAAATCTTCATACTCATGTAACAATTGTCTTCTAGAAGTAGAAATAAATGAGATTAAACTTAATAGCATATGTAAATGTCATGAAAAAGAATGGGATGACTCTAGAGAGAAACCATATGGTAGAAGCAGTGCTGTGAATTAGGTGCATTTTGTCTTGCTGTATAACTCATCTACTTCAATTACAGCAATACACAGGCCTCCTAGTTAAGAATCTGTTGTGCTAATTAGTTGTCAAATTAATCTTAGAACTTTTGTGTTAAGTTTTCAGAGTACATTAAAATGTTTTATAGACCTGAAGCTAGGTGTGAGAATGGTATGATAAACATGAAATGTGAGGCGACAATATGTAAATGGAGTAGGTGACAACGGTAAGTAAACAGAACACTTGTATTCCTAACGCCTGATGGGGTGGATGCAAATGCTCCTCACTTTGTTTTACAGCACATAACAGCAGAGCAAGCTTAAGGACAGAGGAGAAGGTTGAGCTGTATTACATAGTGAATGCTTGCTTGCAAGAGAGTAATTTTCACTTTGACCCCTGATGAAACAGGTGGGAGCATAAGAATTAAGTCTTCCCTGTAAATTACGGAAATTCTAAGAGTAGGTTCTCTCCAAGTAGCAGTTGGTTATTTTGGTGATACAGGAAGGCAGACTCATAAAAGTCGTAACTGCACTATAATTGCTGAAATCTTTCATTAGTTTTATAAAATCTAACCAGCTTAGGTGTTCAAATTCCACGGACTTCACAGTGGAAAGGGTTTGGGTTTTTTTTTTGTTTTGTTTTCCCCACTGTATATCCAAGTACTTGGGTAAATCTGGTCTATTTATGCTTTTAGTGCAGCTAGGGTCAGGTAAGTCTGTTAAGGATGATGTCAGAATGCCTGTAGCTGTTATTTAAATGCTAAAATACAAAATTACTTTCACAAAAACAGAATTCTGAAAGACTGCTCTTAAAAGATTTTTGGTATGATTAGAACTTTCTCTAGTGTTTTTCATCATTTTGCACACTGGCAATTGAGACCAGTTAATAAGCTTGCACATAATACACAAGTGGTTGGCCTGTCCTTGCATTGTAGATTCTTGCCTTTAAATATTTTTATATCTCAAAAGTACTTAATGCTCTGATTTTCCATGAAGAGTCATGCCAGCCATGCAAGGGAGGTCTTTTCTAAAATTACAAATAGGAAACTGCAAGTACCTTAACACTGCACTTCAATCATGTAAAGTTATTTTTTTAATATAATTTTCCTTCAAAATGTTACATCTAATATAGCAGTTGACAAAATAAAAAGAGCTGAACTACTTCCAGATTGTATTTTTATGAGTTGAACAAAGCAGTATGTATGCATGTAAGTAGCATTGCTTCTCTCCAATGAAGGATTATTTTAACATTTCATCAACTCAAATTAGAACTATGAATTAAAAGTTCATATCTGATACTGTTGTATTTGGCTTAAGAGATTTACTCAGTTATGATGCTAGGGACAAGTTCACTCTGCTTTGGTGGACTGCTTAGTAGTAGTTATTTAGCAACTGTTCTCATATGGTGCTTCCCCATCCTGGTGTCCCCTTGAGATGACTTTAAAAGTGAAGTAACATGTGGCTGTGGAAGCGTGGGGGGGGTGGTTTGGTTTTGTTTTGTTAATCCTTATCATTCTGACTGAAATTATACCTGCATCTGCCAAATACCAAAGGGTTAAGCCTGCAGCCTCTGAGTTCTAATTCCCTGTTGCTCAAAACTAGAGAAAAAATAACTTCTTTTTCTTGTTACTCTTCTTAAAATTAATAATGTAAAATACTGGTCAGTTTATTCCTTATTTTGTTCCTTGTTTCCTCCTTGCTATGAGATGGAAAGGTTTGCTTGCTGCCCTATTGAGTGTGGACAGGCAGCTGTTGTGACAGTGTTGCCCCCTGCTCTAGAAGAGCTCCTCGGTATAGAGTTACAGCTATTACACTAAACCTGATAGTTTTCATCGGTACCCATTTATAATTTTTCACTGTATCTGGGTTTGGGAGAGGAGAAGGAAATTGGAGTCCTTAAGAATAATGAAGTAAATTAATCTTCCGAGACCAGTGTTGGTGAAGCGGGGAAGTTTTTTTGAAAGAAGCGCTTGGGTAAGGATCAGGCAATTTTGTCTTGGTAGGGAGTTAGACTTCTTTAGATTTGTTTCCACCCCATGAGGCTTTAATGTTCCAACATAATCTTTGATGAGAAGAAAGCTGCCTTCAGAAAGGTCATCCATCCCCCAAAACAAACAAAAGGGTTTCTGTTGATTTTAGTCTGTATAGTGTGGTTTAGAATGTAACCCTGAACCAGAGAAGAAATAAGAGTGTGTTTCTGAGAACCACGCAGACACTGCCTGGACAACAGATGTTACCTGAAATGGCCCTGAAAAATAGAAAATGAAATCTTAAAGTGAGAATGTTTTCCTTTAAAATAATTATTTCTTTTGTAGTCTGCCTTTGATCACATTTTTGAAGAATGGGAAATACAAGAAAAAACTAATTAGCAAGCTATGAACTTTGGTGATCCCAGAACTTGAGGTGTAATTTCTATTGCCTACTGCTTTGCTTTAAAAAACAAACAAAAAACCCCGAACAAACCACACAACAACAAAAAAACCAGAGGTGTTTTGACAAAAGTAATAGTAATTCTGAAAATACTTTTATTCTGAAGGTGTTAAAAGGTTTTTGTTGTATTCTCATTATTTCTTTTATTCTGAAGAAATACTTTCCCTTCATGGTTTAGTGGTGGGCTTGGCAGTGTTAGGTTAATGGCAGGACCTGATGATCTTAAAGGTCTTTTCCACTCAAAATAGTGTGATTCATATGTGAAATTCTCTCACCTGACGATTACGAGGCAGTTCAATATGGCTGCTGCAGACTTCAGAAAATAAGCTTGTGTCACTTGGTTCAGTGCAGTTTAGATACTCTTATAGAAGAAAGTTTGCAATTCACTCTTTTCCGATGTTCTTTTATTAATAATAATAACAATATCAAAAACTGTTCACATATGACTGTAGTTTCCATTTGACCTCCAGCCTATCTTCAACTGAACAAGTATTGGACTCATGATCATCTGATTACTGTTAGTTTGGATGCCACCATTCCTGGGGATTCTTGAAGTTGTAATCTCAAGTTTTTTATAAAAAGACTCTTTTTTCTTTTCTTTCTCCAGTCCTTACTATGGTTATTTGCTAGAAGACTCAGGTTTATCTCCCATATCTACAATGTTTCTGTTGTGCACAAAGACAATTCTTTCATGAATTGCATGTAATTCCATTTTAAAAAGGGATTTCTCAGAGAGATGCTATGATTAGAAGCAACTGAATGACATCTTTGAGGAAGTTCATTGTTCAAAAATTCACCTCTGCGGAGAAAATCCAGTCTACCTCAAATTCACTGGAATTTAGAGTATCTAAAGAAAAAAAAAACCACATGCTTCCTTCTTTAAAACATACCTAAGGACAAAATAAAACAACTTGTTCCTGTGCAGCACAACTAATGGAATATGGCTTGATGTAAATTGTTCTTTTGCCCCTCAATTTCTGGATGCTTGCACTGTATCAGGCAATCTGCAGCTCTAGACTAGACTTGGCAGTGAGAAGGTGTTTTGTGTTGTAACAACCAAGTTCTGCCTACTCATGGAAGTATAGGAGGAGCTACTTCGATTATTCTCCTTCCACAGCTACTGATCTGCACACAGATAGCAAACTTTGAAATGTTACCCACATTTGACAGAAGTGTAAGAGTTGACCAGTGTTTAAAAACCCCCCTGCTTTCCATCATCCTGATTTACTTTCGAAGTCAAACAACTTTACCATATATTTTTCCAAATGCAAAGATGTTCAAATGAGTCTTTCTTAGGAGGAAGGCACTAAATTAAAGTGACTGAGTCATGCTGAGTTCTTGTTTTTCCTGACACTAGATTGAAAACCTGTAGCTCTGGTGTGAATTGTGACTTGTTTACAAAACCAGTCTCATCAGCAAAATTAGAATTGTGGAACTGAAGCTGCAGATGGACAAGATGGTTGATTTTAGCACCTTGACGGGAGGCAGCCAAAATGAAACACTAAACTCTGTGCTGATTTCTCACACGGTACCAATTTTGGCATATAAAGGGGGTAGAATTCAGCTCTAATAAAATGGCAGAATATTTGTATCTCCAGATAGTTGATATGAAAGACTAAAAAGTTGGTTGACGTGGAAGATGATAATACACTTCTGTTTTGATTTTTGGAGAATATATATAGACACAGTGACTTTAATTGCAGGTCATTTTCTAAGAAGGTGACAGACTTTTCTTTCAGTGCTCCTTTACTCTCAACGTTTTAAAGCAAGAGGAAAAAACACAATTCTGTAATTTTGTGGTGGTGTTGGTATTTGACCATCCTTTTTTTCCTTTTTATTTCTTTTTCTTCTCCATTTAAATCAGGGAAAAGAAAAGTCTAAAGTGCAAATTTGGTTGAGTGCTTTCAGCCTTGTGCATTCAGTCATTCTATGTAGAGTTTTATAAGAAAAATGACGAGTGGCTACTTAGCCAAAGAGAAAATAATGTTTTTTTTCAATGGTTTGAATAGATGTATTCAGGTTGAAACAGTTGGATATCATCATGGGCTATGTAAGGACAAATAATTTTCTGAAGTAGTAAAAATTTCTGGTTGTCTATGAATGATTTATTTCAGGTCTGTTGGGTGGCTGAACGTGGCTGGTTCAGGAAACTTAAAGCTAAAAGGGAAGTGCAGGCTCTCACATAGAAATGTGAATCTATGTTATATTGCTGTTTGGCCAATGGTTAATATTTGTTGGTCTGTTTCTTCTCAATATTGGTGTCATTAGACATTTATTGCTCCGAAACTTTTCACAGTTTGGTTAACAACAAAATATTCTACATGTTCTCAAAGTCCTCTCTGATTACAGGAGGATAGTTTGAAGAACGCTTCGGGAAGAGCACAGAAACAGTTGGACAACTAACAACTGAGTTTGTCCAACAAATAAACTGAGTTTATTTTTTCCCATGTATCTTTTAACATATGGAGGGATGGGAAAGAAAAATGTCCATTGGCAAGCTTAGGCACTTCTATAGAAGGTGGTCAAGAAAAACACTGCAGAATATAATTGTCCTTGGTCAAAGTATTTTTTGCTCACTGTCCTATGGTGCACTCTAGGGACAAAGAAAGTCTCTGTTGGCTAACCAAATAGACCTGGTGAAATCCTGTATGTCCATGGGATCAGACCTTCCAGCTGAGAGAACAAAGGTGTCCTTGAAACCTACAGGAATCACTGAAAAGAGTCAGACCTGTTTAAGAACAACCCAAAAGCTGCCATCACAGTACAGATGCAATTTTATATGCTTAGCTGCATCATGTAAGGAGGGTACGTTTTGCACTACAGAAAGAAGAGAACTTGGGAGCTGTTTTGCAGCATGCTTGTTAGCACGTGTACAGTGAGGGCCCATAGTGGTGCGTGTGGTATGGGTGCTACGCAAAATACACTGTTGTAAGATGGGGATGATACGGCGCAGAAAAAATGTAGTAATGTCTACTCCATTCGGTTCACATTGCAACGGGTACATAAGTAGATGTAAGGGATCTTTGTTTCGCTTGAGATCGTGGAGTCATGCTCCACTGGCAGGTCTATCCAGTTTACTTTAAGGATGTAATACTCTTGACATATTTTTATTTAATTTTAGTAAGCACATAGTTACATTTCAAGGGAGGGTTCATCCTAAAAATGGGCTTGCTTCGCTGATCTCCTTTGGAGAATTCACCTCAAAGAATACAATTTTAATACTGCTGACACCATTTAAGAGATGAAACTAAGTTAATATTTCTAATCATTCCAATAAATGAAATTTATTTCCAACAAAGGAAACTTTAAAATGCTGCTATGTTAACTAATGAAGTAAAGCAAGTGACCACAATGCACAATTCTCAGGATCAGCTAAAACATTCTGCCGGAATCTGATGTTCTTCCTGCCTTCCGAAGTGGTAAAAAGCACGTGAGAGATCATGTCTCTGTGTTCATCTCCTTTATTTGAATTTTAACGTGGTCTAGTGGATAAATGTGATTTGAAATCAAGAATGCTTATACTTATTAAAAAAAAAAAAATCTTACTTATCTGCAGGCTTATTTAGCAACCAGTTTAAATCAGCTTTGAAGGAGACCATGTCTCTCCTCAGGAAGTGACCTCCCACCGTTGTAGACTACAGCTAATGCTTGAACGCATCAAGGAGCAATCTCTCTGGGTAGTGTTTTGAAAAGGCAAGAAACAATACAAGATTTAATTATTTACTTGTGAAGTTAGCCTTAAATGTCACCACATTGTTTCTGTGCTGCTGTACTGTTTGTTTACAAGAGATGTTCCAACACATGCACTTTAGGCTTGTGAACAGATGCCATACTTGATTGTGAATGTTTGTTTGTTTGATGTCGCTACAAAACCCAGTCTTGCTTGCCTTCATTAAATCTTGCATACTTCTCTGTAGTCTTATCCAGAGTTCAGCCTGTAGCGATAAAAATGGAATTCATTTCTGACAAAGCTGATGTTAGAGAAACAGAAAAGCCCTAGGAAACGTCGGAGGTCTGCATGCAGAATAGTATGTCTAACTACAAATATGTCAGAGTTAATGCGCTTGATTCGGCAGACCAGCTATTTCTTTGACGAAGTAGGGGAAATAGGTTTATTAAAAGTACAGTATCTGAGAACAGCATCAGAAGCATCTTTGATGAATCTGTTCTTAGAGCTGGTTGATTGTCTGGCTGCAGAAGAGCCTATTCATCGTGAAGTCTTGTCTTCATTGCTCATTAGTGGCTTTGCTAAAGAAAAATCCCGATGTTTCTGCCTAGCTGTACCACTAAATACACTCTCGCATGTTAGTAAATACAGCACAGTGCTGAAGGTTATTTTTGTGCTCAGAAGCAAGGTACTGCATTGTGTATGAGGTATTCCTGTGGCCTCAACTCACCCATTTGACAGGGGTTTATGAATAAAATGTTAGTGATTGCAGACATTACTATTTTTCCAGAGGGAGACATGATGCCTCAAGACTTAAATTAACTAGACCATAAAAATAACTATTTTTTTTCTTTTAAATGCAAAAAGAGAAAGAGCCTTAAATATCAAGCCCTGAAACCTTTTATTAAAAGTTTCAAATAACAGAAGTATTTTAATTCTTGTAGCTGTATTTTTCACTGTCCTCTGACAATTTTACAGTAGGATGTGGTAGCAAGGACACCAAATACAATCCCTCTCACTGGGATAATACAGAGATACTGTTAGAACCCTTGGAAACAAGCAGCTAGTGTTTCTTTGTAACTCCAGATGATAAAGTACATTCTTTATGCCACACAAAGTTTTCAGAATGCACCATGAACATAATAAAGTACCTAGGAGTATTAACATGATATAGCTGCAGGATTAAAATATCTGCTTGCTAGTAATTCTTGATTGATGTTTTCTGTTCTTTCATGTGGCTGATTTAACACACTAAAACCTCCACTAGATATTTGTGCTTACGTATACATGTGTGTCCACGAACGAGTGAGGTTTTCTGGGTTTGGGGCATTTTTTTTTGATCATTCAGCGTTACAATTTTTAAGCTACAGTTCCTCCTGGATGCAAGTAATCGGTATTGCATCTATGGAAGTTATTTCTGTCATCTGAAAAGATGAGAATTCTTGCATATTTTTTTCCAATGCTAAGTGCTAAATAAAACCATATAATAATATTTTATTTTTTAAAGCAAAATTAATCCTGACAGGAGTGGGTTTTTTGCAGGAAAGTTTTATTGCTATTAATTTATCAGGTTTTTTTAATAAAGAAATCAAATCTAAATTTGATACTATTTTAATTTCATCATACTATTAGCCTTTTGGACCTTCTGGTTTTATAACTTCACATTTGAACTAGAGACTTTTAATTTCTTCTTAATCAATGAATGGCCAAATCTGTTTCATGCACAGAATCACTATGGCTGGAAAAGACCTTCAAGATCATGAAGTCCATCTGTTGCCTGTCTCTACCAGGGCACTTCTGCACCATATCCTTGAGCACCCTATTTAGATGGCTTTTAAATACATCCAGGGATGGTGATTCAACCACTTCCCTGGGCAGCCTCTTCCAGTCCTTGATAGCCGTTTTGGTGTAGAAGTTGTTCCTAATGTCTAACCTAAAAACCCCCCCGATGTAACTTGATGCCATTTTCTCTTGTCCTATCAGTTGTGACTTCTGAGAAGAGACCAACACCCACCTCCTTACAACCTCCTTTCAGGTAGTTGTGGAGGGCAAGAAGGTCTCCTCTCAGCCTCCTTTTCTCCAGACTAAACAGCCCCAAGTCCTTCAGCAGGTCTGTGCTCTGCAAGTGCTGGTTCTATAATTGTAAATCTGTTGTTGCCTCTTGAAAACAGAGGATAAATGATTCCCTTCAAAGGGTTAGGGTATAGCTAAAATCAACCTCTCCATTTGTAACAGTTTACAGTATGTCTACAAAGTAAAAAAAACCAAACAAACAAACAAAAAAACCCAACAGACCTTAATACAAGGGGTTTTTGCCCATTTGGTTACTTCACCTTGTTGCACTGTCATGGCAGAATCTAGTCGATTAGCTGGCTGTACGAGCACAGCTAAATGAAAATTAAATTTTGGGAGCAATTCCATCAATTTATTTTCTTCCAGGAGGTGGCGTTGTAACCTCATTATCAAATGCCAAACAGCTCGGGAGCGGGTGGGGGGGAACCAAAGCGATTTCTTCGCAGAAAAGTGCAGATACTTGAAGAATGGATTGGAAACGGATCTTGTAGTTTTATTTTTCTTGACAAGGTGCTGCAGCTTTCTGTTATGACTGGCTCACTTTAAAGTTCATTTTCATTCTTTTACAGGCCATTTCTAAACTTCACTTCTGTACCATAAAGTTTGACAAAGGTTATGCAGGTAGCCGGTCATCCCCTGGCAATGCTTCTCCTACAGCCAGGTGTTTGGTGGTGGTATGGTCTGGATGGCTTAGCACTGCTGCAAGGAGTGGAATAAACCACTGGGTGCCCCTGGCTGAGTTACATGACAGAAAAATCAGATTTCCCAGCATAATTCCATGTTTTCTTTCTACCTTGCTAATGATTTACACTTCTGCCAGAATCACCATGGGAATGGTGCACCTTAACACAAGAGACCTAACAAAGCTAGGTGTCAGCGTCTGGTGAACAGATGGTGTCAGCAGCATTTACCTTCCTCTGAATGATTCAATTGATTTCCTACCTGAAATTGCTAAAATTGAGGTGTTTGGGTAACAATACCCTGGTTTGCTTTACAGGTCTACGGTTTAAAAAAAAAAAAAAAAAAGGATGGGTGTGCATTTTTAATTTATATTTCTCTTCAAAGTTGCCATGGCTACTAGGACCTTTCTTTTTAATAGATTAACCAACAATCTCCCATCAGGTACTGTTTTAGAATTTGACCATAAACCAAAAATCCAACAAGCCCCACACTCCAACTGTAATATTCTGTTATGCTGCAGAACCGGGGTTTCCATTCTGGAAAGACATTGACTAAAAGGAGGAAAACCATACTAATATAGAACAAACTATGCAATTCTAATAAACCACAACCTCTGCCATAGCTGCAAGAGCAACTGGGGAAGGTAATTGCCCAGCAGTTGTCACTGGATGTGTGCGTGTAAACCAACAGCAGCTTCAGGAGCTCATAAGCTTGTTGAGGTCATTTGAATGATCTGTCCAACCATACTGCAGTGGGTGAGTTGCAATGCCTGGTGCTGGAGGCTTGCTTTCTGTTGCAGGCAGCAGGAGAGGTGGGAAGAAAGCCTTCCAGTGCAGCGTGGGCACAAAATGCATCCTTGCAGACTGCTGTGCTTTTCAGCCACTGCTGTGAGAGGTAGCATCATTTGCATGTCTGGCTGAAGCTTGTTTTATCTCACTTTCAGCCAGTTTTGCATTTTCACTCTTGCAGGGTTGTGGTTTTTGTTTGTTTTTCATTTCAGCCTTTATCATGGTCCTCAGGTGCCCTCAGAATGGGGCTTTTCTGTAGTCCACACCTCTTAATAACTCCTCGGCACTGGCTGTGGCATGATGCTCATCTGGGGACCCAATGCTGCTGTTGCTTATGTGCTTGGTGCTAATGGCTCATACCAGCACTACACCAAAAAAAGTTCAGTGTTCTGAATTCAGTATTGCCTCAATGAGAGCATGAGGGGCCTACAAGAAAGCTGGGGAAGAAGTTTTCACAAGGGCTTGTAATGATAGGGCAAGGATGAGGGTTGATGGCTTTAAACTGGAGGAGAGGAGATTTAGATTAGATGTAAGGAAGTTTTTCATTCCGAGGGTGGTGAGTCACTGGAACAGGTTGCCTAGTGAGGTTGTAGATGCCCCAATACTGGAGGTGTTCACGGCCAGATTGGATGGGGCTTTAAGCAACCTGGTCTAGTGGGAGGTGTCCCTGCCCATGGCAGGGGGGTTGGAACTAGGTGATCTTTAAGGTCCCTTCCATCCCAAACCACTCTAGGGCTATGACTCTATGATTCACTCTTTGTTCTGTCCTAGGATAGTACAATGTATATGACATTTATTGCGATTGTAAAGGACTGGTATCTTAAGGTCTTGTTAAAGAAAAAAAGCAGAGCAGCAAGTATTGGACCCAGGTGTCAGGGAGACACCTCTGTGGAGTGGCTCTTACTGAACCATGTGCTCCCAGCAATGGCCCTGACCCGTCTTCACCATTTAGCATATAGTTTCATTGTTAGCTTCTCAATGGCTTGAAAGAGTTTATTTCTTCTCAGTCAAGAAAATTTTGAGATAGAAGCACTCATCCCAGAAGGAAAGGTTTGGTGAGTTGAAATAGATTCTGATTTTCTATCTCATCCAGATCTCCTTGCTGTTTTACATTGTTTGCTTAAGCTTATCAAGCCTGCACTCCTCAACAGTTCCATCTGTGATGCTCAGAGCAGCCTGTATCCGTTATCCTCTTGTTCTTTGGTGCATCCTGTTCAGTCCAGCACTGTTCATCCAGAGGCTGTTGCTGTTCCACTGCAGCGGGATCCCTTTGCTCGGCTGGATCTGAATTTGTCATTCTTATGCTCAGTCTCTGTGAGACCAGAACTGTTGCTATGCCCCAGCACTCCTTTGGAATATTCCACAGCAAGGGTACATGCCATCTAGACTCTTGTGGCAGCTCAACAGAGTTTTCTTATCTGATAGGATGTCTCTCTGATCCACCTAATTTTTCTGTATTTCACCTAAAGCAAGAGATTCACTCACTGGGTGGGTTTCTCCTGCTACGTACAATGCAGGGAGAAACTTCTTTCTCTAGAAAACAGCTTCAGAATTAAACTGAATTAACTGAAACAAGATTTAATCACTGGAAAAACTTCTGAAGATGATGTGGCCTAAGAATTATTTTATTCTTATGCTTACAGAAACTGGTGTGCTTGATGGGGGTCTAAGTGCTAAAACTCAGTGCTAATCTGCCCAAAGATAGCTGAAGAAGTGCTGAAGGAACCTGCAACTTTGGCTACAATTTTTTGAGTTAGAAATGTAGATAAGGAGAAAAAGGAAAGGAAAAATAGCATTTGTATACATTTCAAAACTAAAATTACACATGCAGTCCTAAGTTGTCTTACCATCTGGACATGCTAATGCTCAGTTTAAGCTGCTATCAGCATTTGCTCTTTTTGTCAGAACTTGGTTTCAACTACAAGTTTTGCCTTGAAGAAACAGCCTGGATTTAAGGCATCAAAATTACAATTAATTTACTCTGATGGTGAAAACTGTTTTTTTTATAGATATGAACAGATTATCAAGGATGACTGTTATGCTGCTGAGTAAAATACCAACTGATATTTTGTTAAAACCTTAGAAGTTCAGAGAAAAAAGGTCAGTTGGACAATGTTATCTCTCCTTTGCAAAGTGATGCTCTAAGTATCATCCCTTTGTCAGAAGATGACCAAGGCAAGGGCCACTGCACCCCTGACATACATGAAGTGGAAAGGACCAAATGGAACATATTGAGGTATTTCAAAAAGGAAAAGATATTTGGTTTAAAATATGCACTAGTTAACTACTCCACACTTATTACAGGCCAGTTCTGTATTTATTTGTGTGTCACGTTTCTAGAAGAACCAAAGCATATAAAGCTACAGGGAATGTCATAAACATGCCACGCTTGAGTGCTCTCAGTTATCAAGAACTGAATGGGTAATTTTATATGTACAAGCAGGCAACGAGAGGCTTTTTTTAGGCTTCAAATGTATCCTCTTATGTTGGAATATGCATAAATTGTTCATTTAAATAAAACCTGTGACTAGTAGGCAATGCAAAAAACCTCTCGCTAAGTTCATGTAATGTTAGAAGTCAATGGGAAGAAAATCTATTTCAAGTTTAAATTCTTTTATAATAACTGAAATTCATTTTGAAACAGCTCGTAACCAGTGGCAACAATTGAATGCAGTTCAGCTAGGAACTGAATGAAACAAACGTAAGTGCTGGTTTGATGACATGTTTACAGGCTCTCTGCTCCTCTCACTCAGGAACATCACCGTTGCTATAATGGCTGGGAAAGGTGAGCTGTTTTGTGGTTACCCTCACTGGCAGGGTCTGCACTGCAATCTTCAGAAAAAGGTTTGCTGCCATAGTGCAAAGAGGTTACATTGCATCGTTGGCCAAAATGGATCTTTATTTGCAGTTTTTACAGCTCTGCTGCCTGAATTGTGGTTTCTCAGCTGTGAGGGCTCTGCTTGAACTTTCAGATCCAGTTCCTTGCTGGTATTTATTCCAGTGAACAACTGAAAGCATAAGTCTATTCTGATCTACCTGGTGCATAATCCTACGTAGGAAAAAATCTCAAATTTTTAGAATTGTTTTAAGTTTCATCTTATATTGACAAGCATTAATATATCTATTTTGGTTTAGTTTGGGTAGGTCTTTAAACAAATTACATCTGAATATGGCCACAGAGGCCATGAATACACAAGATGCGTATTAACACGTAAGAAAAGAACCTAGCATTCTCTGACTGTCACGTCAATTGCTTCTGAGAATCACATTTTCATATTATCTCACACTTTATAAAGCATTTGCTTTAGCTTCAGAATAGTTATAGGAACTGCACAAGCTAGAGAGAAAAATATTATTCTCCTTTCCATCCCTGCTGAGGTTATCTGGCTCAGCTCTTACGATCTGGGCTGTTTTATCAACTGTGCAGCACTGATTTGAAAATAAAGCTTATCTTTTCAGAGGGAGGAAGCATCTAAAGTTCAGGAATGAGGCTGGAGGAGAAGTAGTGAGATTGTGTGAGGCTGCTATGGAGTCACAGATAACTGCTTTCATGGCTACAATAAATATAGGTATATGGCTGTGGTTAATAAATTAATACATATGGCTGTAGGAGCTGTGAGATGAGGCATTCTCTGATCCATCCAGATTACAAGTTAGTCATTAAACCACTAGCAAAGGAGTTACCCCCTGCCAGTGATATAAAATTCTTTGGGACTGAGGCATCATGAATAACTCAGTGGAGCCTTCAAAAAGGGCCATACAAGCTGAGCTTGGTCACAGCAGAGTATCAGGTCTTTAGAGCATTTCCTAATGAGTGCTTGAATCTATCAGGTGGCCTGTCCCCATCGTGGGTGTACAGTGTTGTTAACAAAGACTACATTTGTGTATGCCATTCCAGAAATGCTGACTGCTAATAAGGAAAGCTCTCTTTGGTTTTGTTTGTTTTTTCCTATTTTACATTTTTCTTTATGTGTTATTGCTGGTTTTCTGATGCAAAGCAAGGCTTGTAGAAGGAAACCCCTGCCCAAAGCAAGGTCAGCTAAAGCAGGTTGTCTAGGGTTGAGTTTTGTGAATCTGCAAAGGTGGGACCCAACAGCCTCTCTGGGCAACCTGTTTCAGGGCTTTTGGGCAACTGAAAAAAAACCCCAAAACAAACCCCAAACCTCCCATATTTTTTCTTTGTTTCAGCTGTATTTCAACTCATATCAATTATAATTTGATTTGTCACTGGGCATCACTGAGAAGAGCCTGGCTCTTTCTTCACTTATCCCCTCCTGGGGTATTTATACACACAGATGAGGCCACCTCCTCACCGCCAAGCTTTCTCTTCTCCAGGCTGAACGCTCTCAGCTCTCTCATCCTCTCATATGTCAGGTGCTCCAAGCCCATAATCATCTTTGTTGCCCTTTGCTGGATCTGCTCCAGTAAGTCCATGTCTGTCTTGCACTGAGGAACACAGGACTGGACCCAGCACTCCAGGTGTGTCTCACCAGGGCTGAGTGGAGGGGAAGGATCACCTCCTGACAACACTTTGCCTGATGCAGGCCAGGAGGCTGTTGGCCATCTATGCAACAGGGGCACACTGCTGCCTCATGGTCAAGTTTGTGTCCGCCAGGACCCCCAGGTACTTTACCAACATTTCCCTTTATGCGACTAGGAGTGAAAATGGGCAAAACTGAAAGAATAACTTTCTACACAAAAATCAAAGATGATTATTTTTTCTTTAGTGTAATGGAAATATTGATTAGTAGAGTTACTACTGCAATTTCCTTGCTAGGTTTCTCTCTGTGCTATTGCGAAATCACTTCACAGTCCTATTGTTTTACAATCCACAGAGCTGTTTGACAGGAATTTATCAAAGTGCACATATAAGTGAATTATGAATGCTGGGCCCAGCCTCTCATTCAGATGTCACTGATAAGAGGTACTGTAGCATCTGCCAAGTCGGGATCCTGCTGCTGATTTAATGTCAACCTTTAAAGGAAAAAGGGCTGGGGTTTAATGTCTTGTAAAAAAAAAAAAAAAATTTGGAGAAAAAATATTATTTTAAAATAGTTAATTAGTTTTGACAGCTACAAAAGAAAATATGAAAATGAAATGCAGCCCTTTACTACCCATGCCCAAGTGAGCAAGGAGAACGGCTACCAGCCAGGTGTAGATGCTAGTGAGAGAAAGGCCAGTTATTTCCCAGTATTGCCAGTGGCTGACATACCACTGTCGTGGGATCATTTACCACATTTAATTACATGATTTTAATTTATTTATTCATTTGCAAATAGTAGCATATTTTTCTGTTTCCTTTCATGTGAAAATGATTAATTGTAGCTTCGGGGACTCCACCACATTTTATTTGAAATAATACCCCTAATTTTCTCCTTCCAAGCCAGGCAGAGAGGCCACACTGACATTGCATTGTGCTGCTTGCA
Source organism: Coracias cyanogaster (assembly GCA_033124195.1). Classification (NCBI taxonomy): domain Eukaryota; kingdom Metazoa; phylum Chordata; class Aves; order Coraciiformes; family Coraciidae; genus Coracias; species Coracias cyanogaster. The sequence continues at coordinate 44,878 of JAVSBS010011408.1, forward strand.
CATGGGGCTGACAATACTTAGATGAAGAAAAGCATAGGGTGGTCCAAAACCCTATTGCTTTCCACTGTAAAACAGGACATGTTCCTACAACAGTCACTCTTCTGAACATCTTACCTCTAAATTTTCAGTTACACAGAAGTTAGTCAAGTTCCTCTAGCTGAGTTTAAGTCTGTTACAATTATTTCTATGCTGTGAATGGAATAAAAGATTTATTATTATGCATTACTTCTCCAATCCTTCATAATGGAGCAATCAATTTTTAGATGTGCATTTTGCAGAAAGAATGAAGCACTGATATTATGAAAAATATCACCAGAGGATACAGCTTTTATCTCTGCTGAAAAGTGGTGACAAAAATGCTTTCAGTGTGACCTGGACCAAACTCCTGTCTATGAATAGTTGCTGACCAAGGCCTACAATTAACAGCTTCTTGAGGTGCTGCATCAAGTCAAAAGCTATTGGTAATGCTTATTCAAGTGTAGACAAAGCCATAGGGAGTCTCCACTGCAGCAGATGTAAGAGGATGGCTGAATATAAATGAAGTTTTCTATTGTGCTATAAATAACAGTGGTAGTGCACAAGCCATAGTCCATGTTGGAAGCCAGACCTTCAGACTAGCTGAGTCAAAATCTCACCTGGATGTTTTATTGTGAGGTTTTGATTAATAGCTTTGGTATATTAGGAGTATAGAGAGAATAGATCTGATTGTACCATGAATTAAGAAGAAGAACTCATTTGGGTATATTACTGTATTTATGGACAATTACAGTATACTTCATATGAAGGTGTCTTTTTTTAAAATGTAAGTTCTGTATTTTACGAAAAGTAGTTGAATTATTTCCATTGACCTTACAGTAACGCAATAATGCAATGTATATCAACCCAGAGAGAGGTGTGTTGGCTTGTAGAGTAAAAGCAGCATTTGAGTCAGAAAATCTGAACAGGCAAGACTTGATGTTGCTGAACCAACATCTCCTTATTTGCTCAATGCAGAAACGAGATGAAAATTTCCTCTATCACTTTTAAAATAGAAACTTGGAATGTCTTGGCTGAAATGAGGATACTAAAGGAGAAAAACAAAAAAAGTCAAATCAGTCATTGTTTGCTGATCAAATGAAATGTGATAGATGTTTAAAATATGCTTGAATGTCCCCTGTAGGAGGAACAGCTGTTGCTTCCCTTTACCTGCTCAAGAACAGTTTGATGGAAGATAACAAATATAGGATGAAGTCAGTTAAAGGTGAAACAGGTATCTGGAAAGAGCACCCACCCTTGATCCCTATCTCTCTATCCATTCTCACTTTCAGAGACAAGGAGAAGGAAGTAACAAAGTGCACCTTGTGACACTGTGATTCAGAACTGTCCCCTCAAACATCAACAGATCAAAATACGCTACTAAGCAATATCTTTGTGTCTACTTGACTAATACAATTTCTGTTTATTTTTATACTCAGCAGAGTACGAGTATTCCTCATTCTGTGCACTAGTCAATTAAAGGGAGCGCAGTGTATAGATTGAGATTGCCTGTGAATACTCATCGATAAGAAAAAAGCAGCAGTTTTTGTGGAGAGCAGTGCAGAATGAGGGGACCTTGTGAAGTGGCAACATGCTTGATTGTGAAGCTGGAATTTCAGCTCTGCCTGTTTACACCTTATCAGTGTCTCTGTATGTGCAGCATTTTACTTAATGTTAGCCACTTAATATCTAGCAAGAATCACACTGAACTGGTTTGAGTCCTGTGATTTATTTTTCTTCCTGGTTCTTCTAGTAATTGTACTTTCCCCATGTACTCAGAATCACCAGAAAGCATCATTAGTGCTATCTAGCACAGGCTAGCAGCAAGGCAATAAGGAGAACTGCCCTGTGGTAGTTTTTTACTGTGAGAGAGGGATGAGGGAGCAGCAAAAGTTTATTATTCATTCTCTTGGGAGAGTTTCAAACAAAATGAAAGGCTAACTCTGTCACCTTCCCTGAAATGCTTCCTTTTCTGCCAGGCTGTTGGCTGTCTGCTATAGGAGCAAGCTGTCTCTGACCCTTCTGCAAGTTTTCTTGTGACCCTCCTAGTTAGCAGGACACCAGGTTTTGTCAGCAGTAGAGCTATTTGACAGTCACTGATTTGGGGCCCAGGCTAGCATTAACTGCTTCTTGCATCAGGAGTGAAGAGCAGGACTGAGGCTGTGGCTTATAAGGGTTATGAGAAGGCACCAGTGGAGGTTTTCTCTTAAGCATTTGTACCCATGAGTGTTTTGGTGCTGTGTAGTGTATTAATTTCTCTGATGTTGCCTCTCTAAAGCACACAGTTTTAAGCCACTTTTTGGACTTAGGACTTTACAGAACATGCAACAAAAACATCCTTCAATTACTTTATCTTATAATAATTTTGAAGGTGTGTGAAGAGATTTTGTGTGCCTAAACCATCAGCTGTCCTCCAGCTGCTCTGGAGAACATCAGCCTTGTCACCTGGACCTGTACATTCATTTTGAGCTCTCTTATAGTACATAATTGCTAGTTATCACACCCTTTTGGCCTTTTTGAAGAAAAAACTGGTCAAGAACATCTCTGAGCATTGACATAGATTGAGTGTTTGTTCATCTACCCTCCCCTCGTGTCTGGTGATGAGTCTTCTACACAGCTCCGCTGCCTGCTAACTGTTATCATTCTCATTCTCATTTCTGGTCATTCCCTCAATATCCACTTCCAGTGAAGTAGATGGATTTTA
>JAVSBS010011408.1:47696-64611 GCA_033124195.1 Coracias cyanogaster
GGTCATTCCCAAACAGTTCACCGGTTCATTAGGGGTGTTCACTAGAGAGAATAAGCAAATAATGCAGTTCATGCACTTTCAGATACTTGGGCATTGAGCATAGTCCAAAGTGCTTCCTGAACATTTGGCGTGTGTCTCTAATGCAGTAGTCAGCAGAGAAGAGCCATAATGCTGTCACCAACTTTTCTTGGTCCAGGAGCAGCAATAGTAAGTAGTACATTGCACTGCAGGCAGCCTCAGACCTTACTCTCCCATCGACTTCTGTTTAATTTCTTATGTTTATGCATGGAGCTGGAGAACCTACTTTTCTGTCTTCTATGGGCTGGTCACCACTGCAATACTTTTAATGTGTAGCAGACTAGTGGAAGGGATATTTTTAAAAGTAGCAATAACTGTATAGTTCTTAAGGCTTGGATACAGAGGTCAGAAACTCTCATTGTTCTGGTGTTTTGAGAATAATTAAATGGAGGGAAGTATGCTTGCCCATGGCCCCTTGTGTTTGAATTAATCCCTAGTATTAAAAAGTCAAATCTTTTTTTCCATTTTCCACGAAAAAGGGAGTGCTCTTTCCATTTTGACACAGGCATTTTTCTTGAATCACTACCCAAAATGCTTCTCCCTTCTAAGCAACATTTAGTCATTAGTAGTTCATACTTTAAAAAGCTATTTATTTTGAGTGGAAATATGCAAAATTTCCTTAAAAGCTGACTTGCAAATGTTAATACAGGGATAAATGAACAGTTGATGAATAAGTCCTTCAGAAGCAAGCTGCTTTAGAAACACTCCATAAATTTTCTCCATTACCACATTTAAAAAACATTTAAAATAATTGTTGGAAGTCACTGAGTGCTGATAACTCTGCTTCATGAATGTGGACTAATGGCGTAAAGCGATAATTATTTAGCTGCTGTTGCATTTTAATTCAATCACACCACGGCTGTTACAGTACAGTGCGGCCTTTGCCTTTTTATTTTCTTTAGGTAAATAAAATCTGCTTGCTGGTCTCAGATAATAGCCCTTATAGTACCTCACCAAATTGGGGGAAGGAAGGCAGAAACAGTGCTAAAGACTCTAGATGCTTCTCTAATGTGGAAACATTCTCATAGTGCACTTCAGCAGAAACTAATTTTGAGGACCTATCACAGTTAAAAGGGTTCAGAGCATGACTGTCACCAGAGCTACCCAAGCAAGGCTGGTGAATGTGATGCTGGACCCATGGGAGCAGGAAAGGATGGACTGCCTTAGGCCATCTTGGAGCCTCTTGGGCCTCCTGCTGCCCCTGTGGTACATCAGCCAGCCCACTGGTGCTAGCTGGGACACCTCAGGGCACCCGCAGCACCTCCTCCTGGTCATATATAGGCAACTGCTTTGAGCTATTGACTGCAAAGCTGGGGTTGTGGTTGCTTCCACCTCACAGCCTTTGCCAGTGAACTTCCTGTTGAGGTGGTTATGTGCTAGTAAGAGCTGTTGTGGTCAATTTAAATTTCCTTTATACTCAGTATTTCTTTCAAAAAGTTGAGGTAGCATAAGGTAGCAGCATATCGCACTTAGAAGATGGATAAAAGCAGTTGTGTGTATGTCAGATGTGACAGAGAGCAAAGGTAAGACTGGTGCAGCCAAAACCATCCTTCCAAATCTGCCCTCTGCAAAGCATCTCTCCAGTGACTGGGAACAGGGACACAACTGAAAACAGAACAAATTGAAACAACCACACACATGAAGAAATGAAACGTGCTAGTTGACTGCAGCCACGTTAGACTAGACGTTTCATTTCAGCAATACAGTGAGAACTCAGTCATTGGGCTAGTTAGTACATGTTGAACATGGGAATGGCTCCTTGGCATGTTCCTGGTCACTTGCTGAAGTGCTGTGATGCCATCAAGCAGAGTCACGGTGACATGCCAGCTGCCTTCCCCACCCAGGGACAGCAGAAATCTGTGGCAATGCCCAATTCCAGTACCAGTGTGCTCAGAAATGTGGTAACATGTAACCCCGTCATCACTTGGGTAATTTTGTCATTTCCATTAGTTGGACTCAGACCTGGGCCAGACAGAATTGACTGAGACTTTACATGAATTATACCACAGAGCATATTGTAAGGAGATGCTAATACGCTCTATCTGCCTAATCTTTGCCTATCAAAGAATGCTTATCTATTTAAAATGATGAAATAACTCTATTAATCCATATGAGCTCTGGACTGATACTGAGAAGTATTAAAATGTCATTAAAATGCCAAAATAACAGCAGTCAAATGCAGCCTTCTCTGGAAGGAGACTCAGTGTCTTATCCCACTTAACATAAAATTAGAAGTAACTGAAGAGTCATTCAGAGCTCCTCAAAACCTGAAGAAAGAAAGATGTGACTTAAAACACAGCAGCTTGTAAGTGGGCTGGGTGCACAAGGGATGAGGCCATTGGGCCTCCAATGACTCAGTACACCTTATGAAATCATTGTCAGTCACTACATTTAGAAGAATGGTTGTAAAGACCACTACACTTCAATGAAATCACCGCAGTGCTTGGCTAGCTCTACGTAATGTTGTTTAAGCATTGTCATAGCAATGTAAAGCATAGATTTCAGCATTGCCACTTGTAGAGTTTTTACATATTTCATGTCACGTACTGCTGTGATCTCTGCTGTAGCCTGTGGTTTTTTCTGCAACTGTGATAGCAAACTGGATCTGAAACTGGGGTCTTTGAAAGGCTGTGAATCTCTTTATTTCTTGGTTCTCTTTGGAGCCGCAATTCTGAAAGAATTTTTATTTGGTTTCATTACAGATTTTATAGCAAGGTAAGTGTGTCGGAAAACCCATGTCCTCCACTGGTAAACTGGGTAGCTAACTATGTGTTTGCCCATAGCAGCTGCAAGCCCACTTAGCTAATTCCTTCAGAAATGCTGATGCATCATGAACACGTGCATTTCAAGAGCGGAGGTCTGCTCCTTCATCTTGTTGATGGAAATGGTTTTATGAATCGACATCACTGAATTTTAAGAGCACTTTGACAGAGCAGCTAGTTTTCACTGGTGTACAAAAAAATATTGGTTTCTACAGATATAATGATACTTTTAAATAGCATTAGGTGGAAAAAATTGATGAGGGGAAAGGCATATTTTGCAAAGGGAGGTTGGTAATGTTTGAAAATGGAAGGTCAAAACCTGAAAAATGAGGGGTCAGTAAAAACATCACACTTTTTAAGACTGCAAGCGGTCATTCAGCAATAATGTTTTGCTGATGTACATGAACACAACTGAAGTATCTTGTCAAAGGTTTTCTCAATACCATTCTCAGCACTGTATCAAGCTACTACCTACTGACAATTTTGTCGGGAGTTGTAGTTCCTTTTAGCTGACTTAGAAAGACATTTCAAAATAGTGGGTCGGTTTCCCACACTTACTCATGCAGTGGCCCAACTTCATCAATCCTGTGTGCTAGAGACCTGCTGAGGAGCACCTCCTTGGGCCATGTACAAAAAACATTATTTGCCATTAGCGATTTAAAGACCCCCATGGGGCCATCCTCACCCCTTCACGTGCTTGTCTGGGCTGCTTGTGTGGCTCAAGCGCTTGGAAAGTTTCGTAAACCCTAATTGCTAAGGCTTCTCTCCTGCAGCCCCCCATGAGCCTGGGGCTCACGCATGTCCACTCCGCTGCCAGCTGGACTGCTCTGAGCTATTTTCCACCTGCTGCCAGTCCTAACTGGCACAGAACTGGTCTTGGAGTGCCCCTGGACATGATCATCCTTGCTTTGAAGACATGGTGCTTTTTACCGTTGACTTTAGCCAGCTGGAAGTGAAGCTCTGTTCTGATTTGCATTTAATCAAGGGTATTTTTCTCCTTTCCTTTTTCAGCTTTGCATCTTGGTTTTCTTTTTTTTGGTGGATATTAAAATATGCAATATAAAGGATCTGTTGGTGTTCAGCACTCTAAAAATCAGAGCTTTGTTGTTCCCTAGAAGCAATTTCTGAACTTTCTCTGCCTGGCAGTGCCAGTAGATTTTCCAGAGCCAATAATCACAAAATGTCAGTGATGCTAAATGGGGACAATAAATTTGCAAACAGTTCCCTAACATGATTTTACCAGACATGAAAAAGGTCAGACATGAACTGTAAATAAATTCCCATCTCCCAGCTATATGCCTCTATAGTTAGAAAGTAAATTATCATTGAAATAAGCAGTCAGGCAGTTGTTCTCCTGTTTTGTAATGGTCCTGTATTTTGCTAGTTAGATAGTTGGGCTCTCCTGCAAAGATAAGGAGGCCCTGTTATAGCATGAAAATTCCTCTGCTGTAGAAAGGTGTGAAGAAAATAAAATTTAGAAAGAATCTTGGATCAAATGTGTCTTATGTAGTTAGGCATCCCCTTTCTGTGACTTCCTGGAGCTCTCTGGGACCATGTGAGTAGATGTCAAAAGAAAGGCCTAAGCAAAGGGATCAAGAGCAAAGCAAGTCCTTCTTCCCCTTTCTCCTCGGTGCTGTGGTGAACATACACTCTTGTTTCTTCTTGTGAGCCTTCTGGATTTGTGCCTATGCCCCTGCCAGTAGGAGGATGCCAGTGCTGGGAGTAGAAGGAAGGTGCATGATCTGCTTTTCATGTCCAGGAAGAGGCATGGCAGAGGGATGCCCACGTCCTACCTCCTCACTGAGACCAAAGGGTCTCACCATGTCTGGAGGACAATTCAAATGCAGAATCTGCTTTTGGGTACAGACAGGACCTGGCTTTCAGCTGAGCATTCTGTACCCTCTCAGCACTTGCAAGAACAAATAACCTAGAAGATCACAGAGATGTCCAGACTACCACATATTCAATAGCTGTTTTGTGCTTTGTCCTCTCATAGCTAGGGTCAGTGTGAGCATGTTTTGAATGTGTCCTGCAGATTGCTGGGACTGACTGGAAAGCTGGACTTGTACCAGCAGCTTTCCTGCACCCAGAGGAGAGCTGACTCTTCACCAGCCATATTCTAAGGACTTATGTATCCCAGGGAGGCTACTGGTCAGGTTTGCTTAGTGGGAAACTGGCTGCAGTTCTTGTTCTTGAACACCAAGAGGATTCAGCTGGTGGCTTTTCTTGGTCTCCACTACTGCTACATGAGCCTCAACTTACATTTCAATAGTGAGTGAAAATACCAACAGAATTGATGATTTACCCTTAGGATTCAGACCAGAGGCTGATCCCTTCTGTTAAAACATGGGTCGCTAGCTATATGTAGTTCACCTCTGTTTTTAAGTATCACCAGAAGACCTGACAAACAAACAGTTTGCCATGGAGATGGTAGGAGGAGGGGAAGTGAATTAACTCCAGAATATTGCCTGCCACCAGGGTGAGCTCCACGCATGGCAAATCCTTACAGAAATCTGAATGTTTGATATTGTGCCAAGGGAGAGAGGGAGCTCAAGTACTCAGACACATCTGTTCTTATGTTCACCGCAAAACTCTTCAGACCCCAGGTACTGCTTTGAGTGGCACTTCTTGTTAACAACCATATTAAAGTGTTTCGTGTCACTAGAGCTGTGGAACCGTAATTTTGTGTAGTGCAAACAACTTCTGGGAAGTCCAGAAAAGGTAGAGGACTTCCTGCACTTTAGCAAAGCCTCTGCTATTTTGAAGCCTCTAAGTTAACTCACAGGGACAAGGGATACTGTCCTATTTTACCCATAACCTCCATAATCATAATTTTCTGTAGGATTTAAATGACCATTATAGAGAAGAAGGATCAGAGGAAGAGAGGCCTTGGAGGAGCAAGAAGGTTCTCCCACCACCAGCCCCTCTCCTGGTGATCAGTAGTGCATGGCAGTGAGTGTTTTTTAGGAGGATAAAGGAAGAAGTGAACAAAATGAAAGTTTAGATGAGGAAAGAAATGAAAAATACAGTCATAGAAAGACTTGGGAAACAAGGAAAACAGAGAAGCTGGAAGAAAGGAAGACAGACTGGTTTGAAAATGGAATGAAGGGATGGAACAACTGTGGGAGACATCGGTAATGAAGGAAATTCCTCCCAGAGCAACAGGGCCCATTCACACCAGCTGGATCTGCCTTTGTGGGTGGCAGCGGAGTGTCCTGAAAGGTTTGTGTTGGGAACTTTTGCCACCCAGGCTGGCTCTTCTGGAGAAACTGGGATTAGTAGCACATGTGGAAAGACAAGTTTGTCATTGCAAAGGCTTAGCTGTGAATTGTTCAGCCTACCAAGGTGACCAGTTATCAGGGTCTTGTGGAGCAGCAAGGAAAAGATGAAGAATGCAATTACTTCTCATGTATTACAGAGTTTCTGTATGCCCCACAGGCGCTCCTCCTGAGGCCACCTGAAGATTTACACTGTGGTGGTAACAAATTAGATTTTTCTGCATTCTTCCATATGCAGTAAAGAATATTATGTGTAATATCACAGCAGATAAAACAGAAACATTCTGTGGACGTGCTGTAAGTGTTCATTAAAACATACAATGTTGATCTGTTGCTCCAGCTTGCACTGTGCAGAGCATTTCATCACCTTGCAGGTTGAAGAATGCTCTAAGGCTGACTTTTCCAAAGGAAGAATTCTTGTGAGATGAAAAAAAAATGCAATGAAGGCTGCAAATTTAAGAGGCAGCTTGTCTTTGATGTGAATATATTTGCTTTGCTGCAGTAGAAAGTTGAGATATAGGAATGAAAGCTTTTCCAACAATTCATGTGGGGCACATCGTTGAAAGGAGACAAGAAAACTGATAGAGCAGAAAGTTTCTCAGGATCAGTAGCCTAATCAGAGGAAGGTAAAATAGTTTTTCAACATTTTCATTTGCCAAAATAATGTGCTATTTGATTGATTGATTGATCATCATGTTTGCATGGGATGAAATAGTCTGTAGTAACACAGGATAGAAAGGCGATGCTTTGATGCTACCAGAGCTGATTTTGCCCAGAAGCCTGGGATGACATTCACACGTGAGATGTCTTCGTGGGCCAGCTAACATGGCTCAGCATAACGGCAGGGACCTGGCTGCACTGGAGCATGGGGATGCACTGCCCTTGCTATTTTGTTTGACCTGGGCTTTGAGCCAAGTTAAAATGGGGTGTTTGTGAGGGCAGCACATGTATCACAGGGTGCAGCAGGGCCCCAGGAGGGAAACTGGCAGAGATGGTGCCAGCTAGCTCTGCCCCAGAGCCAGACTTGTTCCTCTTCTGTGGTCTCGAGTTCAGCTGCATAAGCTCCTGCTCGGCTGGTGCCCATCATGTCTAGGGAGGAGACCTGCAAGCCTGCTTGCCTGCTGAGCCAGGAGCTGCAATGGCAGTGGACAAGCCTGTTGAAGGTGGTTTTCAAAGCACTGGTTTGGAAACTAGCTGTAATTTTAATAACTGATTGCTCTGAGCCAGGCCAAACCACCTCTGACATCTCCCAGAAACCTGTCTTAGAAAAATTACGCAGTGCCCCATTAACTCAGCACTTCTGTCAGGTGTGTTTGTACGTGAACACCAGCCCTGCTGTTTGGTGGGGACGAGAGCTTGGCCCACGTCCTACCCAAGTGCTGTAGCTGGCAAATCACTGCACATAAATAGTTTTTCCAAAGACAACCACCTCCCTCTATAGCGAAGATTTATTTCTGGAAAATGTTTCAAAGTGTGATTATATAGCATCTGACATAAATTGCCAACACAGAGTAACTGGACAGTTGGATGATCAATTAATGCTGGCCGCTTTCCATCCTATTGTTTAAGAGGTATCAGGTAATGGATGGTTCATATGCTCTACACATTATATAAATAATTTAGTTTATGTCTAGGAAAATAAATCTTGCCTGTGAAGAAGAGAATTACTGACTGTGTGGCTCAGAGATGGCTCTAAACCATTTCAGTCAAGCGTAATAAATTGGGACACAGTGAAAGAGTGTATTTTCTTCAGCATTGCTGTTATTTGATTCAGCTACTGCAAAGCTCTGTGTGAAATCCTATTGCTTGTACAAATATTACTACATAAATTTTAGAGTAAGACGCAGAGAAATTATGTAAGATTTGAAACAATGGATGTACAGCTGTAGGAAGGCTTCATGGGCTATTTTCTTATATCATTTCAAAGAAACAGAAACTTCCTACTGCTTTTGCTCATATAATCAAAATTTTGTGGTTTTAACTTATTACTATCAACCAAATGCCTTAAAGAGGGACTAGAAGAAAGGACTGGAAACACCACTCAAAGCCTGACCACATTTGAAGTCAATCTTGAAATTCTGCTGAGTTACAGAACAGCATGATTTTTCCCCAGATGTTTCTTTTCTTTACTGAAGCATGTGGCTACACTTCTGAAAGCAGCTGAATTACTATTGCCTAAGAAGTTGCCACCCATTGGGATGCTTACTTTGCCTTAACTGTGATTTTTTGGATGTATTTGATTAAGTGACTGTAACAGGAGAGTCTTTAGATTAACAGTTTGTCAAGAAAAGTTGACTTCCCTCAGAGTTTTCTGCTGTTCACTTTTCCTTTGATTAAGAGCCTTTACTATATGGGGCCAGCAATTAAGAAAACTCTTCTTTTTAATTAATGGATCAAATTATCCATCTCAGTCTTCTTTGTTGCAATGCATGACCTTTATTTTGACAAGCACTGCTTCAACAAGTTATAGCCATTTCTTTTTCTAAAGCCCCTTAACCGCCCCCAAAGCTGCACTATTTCAGCCCTCTGTGTACCTACAGCATATAGTAGAGGGGGTTGTTATACTCATAAATGAATTGCATTATCCATGGGGGATCTGAAAAAGGTAATGAAAAGTTAATGTGGTATTTGCTTCTTTCTTATACACTCATTAAAATGATTTACAATTGTGATGTTTATCTAAAACCACAATTAGAATATTAGATTAAATGTTTACTTTTGATGTGGTGCATGTTATTTTGTAGGAAGCCAGAATACAGTTTCAGCCCGGTGTGCAGGGTGTTGAGAGAACCACTCAAGTTGTTTCGCAGTTAATTGCTGTTCTCACTTGCTTTACCCCGTCTCTGAAAATGTCTCTTAATTAGAAGGGGTAGGTACAAGATTGCACTGGCATGCAATGTCTTACGAAGTTGAATGGTGTTGTTTCCATAGGAAATAAGATCTACTGGGTGTTTCAAATGCCAGACCAGTGGTTAGAAACCAGGTCAAGTGAGGGCAAATCTGTGCTCCCGGGGGGGAAATCTGTTTGTGGCTGGTGTGAAACAAGCTGACGGGCATAGCTCAGGCTCTCAGTAGGAAGATGTCCGTCCCGCAGACAGCAAGCTAACAAATGCTGGGAACCTACTAGCACCCCACAGACCTCCTAGGTCACAGGACAGCTAGCCCTATGGGCACGGCTGAGCAGAGGTGTTTTCAGTGCTGGAAAATCACCTGCTTTCCAAGTCCAACAGCTTCTTTCCAATTTTGGGACCCCATGTACCTGGTTTCGCAAGTTGGTGAATCATGGGTGGGACTGGGCAGTGGTGCATGAGATACTGCGTTGTGGATCTAAGGGGACAGTGTGGCAAGGCCCTACAAGCATGTGAGACAAGCAGATGTTGAGTGAGAAAGACATCTCACATTAGTCTTGAAGAGTCTGAAGGGCAGAAGAATGAGAGCGTGGAGGAAGGCCATGAGCATGGCAGCAATCCTGCCATGGCACTTAGAAAAGAGTGGACACGGCTGTCCTCTTCCACGTCATCCTTGAGGCAGTAGAGGCAGGTGCATACCTTCTTGCCAGGCACAAGTTGGGAGCTACAGGCACAAAGGGGCCCTAAGGGAACCAACAGCATGGACAGATCCTAGTTTTGAGTTCTGATCCAAGTTGCCTCCCCAGCTTTGCAGTAGAGCATAGTGTGGGTAAAGGATCATCCTCTCTGCAGGGTCTGTGGCCACCTCGCTGTGAGTGGTGGAAGGTGAAAGTGTGTCCTGGCTGGGGCGCGGGGACCTTGTCGTGTTCCTCCCTGATGTGGGAGACAAATATTGCCCCACATCATATATCCTGTAGGGGTGCTCCTGGGTTGCTCTAGGAGTAGTTTGGACATGGCCAAAGTACATGAACCCCAGTGGGTCTGTCCTTTGGAGTGACCTGCTGAACTGGTGCTGCTGTGGGCCACAAGAGGTGGGCATGTTCCTCTCAAATGTTCTTAGAACCCATAGGAACTCCAGGAGACAAAGTCTCCATCTCTAGACACGTCAGTTAATTTTTGTAGCATGGAAAACACAGCACTGGAGAAACTTCTCCCTTACTTTGGAAGCATATTCAAAATGCAGATCATACTTATTGTATTTAATGAGCAGGGAGAGAACTCATACCCAGGCCTCCACCTCATGTTTTTATCTGCTTGGCTTGACTAAAAGAGCAGACTTCAGTGGGGCAACCTCTTTTTCCACTTGTAGAGAGCAAGAAGTGTTGAGAGGTTACAATAAATACAAGAAGACAGATTGACAGATCCTTAGAAAGCTGCAAAGAAAAGGGTACATGGAACTCTATGGCTTGTTGCTTTGCTCTCCTACATTGCTGAAAGTTTTGCCACTTAGGCCATGCCACAGGCAAGGGCACTTGGCTGCTCTGTTGGGTTGGATGAAATGAGAAGCAGCCACCTGCATCTCACCAAGGACCTGAGGGCCAGCAAATGGTGTATAGCAAGGGCTGGACCAAAAACCATGCAGCTGGAACCCCTCCTGAGAGTGACACTCTGGCACTCTGGAGTGGTCCATGGCTTCCTGCACTACGACCACTCACATTGGAGCGAGACAGAAAATGAGACGTCTCTCCATCCTCTGCACCAGCCCAGCTCTTTGGCAGAGGACAAGCCAGGGATTGCTCTTTCTAGCAGCTTTCTAAAACTATCACACAAGGTAGTGTTTTACACAAATCTTGGATAATTCGGTGTTATCTGTTCCCAGAGTGGCAAGGAAGAGCAAGCACCGTGCAGTTCCTTGGGAAAACAAAAGCAGAATTCACGGAGAAAAAAACTAACAAATTATAAACTAATATACAGAAGTCATAAGGATTTCTGTAGTCAGCCTGATTTGCCTTCAGCCCTCCTGAAACAGGAGTCTTGGCCCATGCATGAGGTGGGCAGGATCTGCTGGGCAGCTGTCACAGCAACTGGCTCTGGGGCTGCTCTCATGGCCTCAGAGCTGGTGGAGCCTGTAAACCCCAGCACCTCCCTCTGCTCCCCTGTCTCCTGCTCAGCCCTCGGGAGGTGTTGGCACATTGGACCAAATCACACTGAAAGCTTTGTAGGTAGAAGTGGAAATAAGCTCCTAAGCTTAAGCAGTTGTACCTTGTTTCTGTGTGTTTTTAAAACCCTTCATTGAATTGTCCTGCCCTCCCTTCATGTGTACAGGAAAGACAAAAATCTGTGGTTTCTTCCTCAGGAAAAACAAAAACAGCTGCAAAGCGACCGTGTAATTTCCAGCACATCTTCCACACACAGCCCAGGAATCGTTGACCACCTTTGGTCAGTGTGGGAAGCTGTGCAACAAATTGGATCTTTCATGGGTGTGCTGGAATTCCTACGGACTGCAAGAAAAAAGGGAAAAAAACCTGACTGTCCCAAATGACATTTCCAAAGCCACTAATCCAGCACCCATACTGGTAAAAAGCCTGTCCTGTGTATGACAAGGGGAGCAGCTTGGCACACACCACGCTGCAAAAGAGGAGGGCAGCAGACAGTTCCTGTCCTGTAGCCTGTGTGCTAACAAGCCATATGCAGGGCTGGGGAGGCACAGCCAAGTGAAGCGGATCATAGGACAGCAGCAAAAGCTAGATCATTTCCCCAGCTTTTTCTAGGAAGGTGAAGGTAGACAAAGAGATGTGCAATATGGAAAGAAAAGTGAAGGAGATGAAGAGGAGCAAGTTGGAAGGCCAGGAACGAAGAGGAGTCGAGATGAAGAGTTGCTGAGGGAAGGATGGAGCAAATTCTGGGCTGAAGCAAACTCTCTGCATGCTCCTACTTTGGCTGTTTCTTCCTCCACAGCCCTCCTCTGTGCCATGATGGGGCAGAGGCTGCAGTGACCATTTCTCTGTGGCTAGAGATTTGCTTTTCTTATAGCAAACATGGTGCTACCCTGGGTGCATTGCCACAGGGAGGGCCAGGAAGCAACCTGGTACTCAATTGAATAGAACAACAGCTACATCCATGACTGATTGAGTAATCTTTACTGCATTTGAAACTTGTGCATTGTAATGCTGGTAGCTGCTCCTCTGCAGCGGGCAGGTAGGGAGAATCAGGACATCTCCCAAGGGCACTCCAGTGTGGTGTAACCAAATGGTTATTTGAGAACTGTGAGTGGCACCAGTGATGTTCAGAGATGTGGTAAAGGTATAAAACTACCTCTGACTCAATATTAGGAGTTCTGTCTTGGCAGTGATGAGGTGAAATTAAGCCTCTATTCTCACAAGCCTTTAGCTACCTGCTTCCATTTAGCTTAGGACTACTAACATCAATCTCACTGTCAGTAGACTTTGCAAAGCTGGTAGTAGCACAAAGATAGCAGTAGTGTGCCTCACATAAGGGCCTAAGCAGCATGCCTTCACCAGGGTGGGTTCAATCATGGTAACAGCTCATGATCTTCACCTGTGTTACAGGGATGCCCAGTAGTGCTGCCAGCATTTGTGTCAGCATTTTCTTTATAAATTCCTTAGTTTTCACACTTGACTGCCAAAGTGCCAAATGCATGTGCTGTCACCTCTAAGCTGAACAGAAAGATGTGAGTAACAGTATTTTTCTGCTCCTATTAACCAAAGAGAAGTGTTGGTTGGGTTTCAAATAAGTAGATCACATGCTGAGGTTCATGTCACTGGAGATATTTTGGAGTGTTTGACCTCTGAGTTAACTTCTTTTTCCATACAGGAAAAATTGAGATAGAAAGTTTGGAAGTGACCAGATTCAGGGCAGGACCTGGGCCATGCTGCAATCACAAGGTAGACATCAGGGCTGGTCATAGACATGCTATTTCCAAGGGTTTGATGCTTTTGTGTCTGGGGACTGATTCTTCATTGCACTTAGGTAATTTCATGCTGATTCAGCTGCATGAAGATGTGCTTGTGTAGGCAGAACTTGGTCCTTTTCCTTCACCTTTTCACTGATGTCCTTCTCCCAAATATTCCAGGCATGCAGCAGCCTGAAATAAGGGCTTCTGTGCTGGTTCCCCGCTCCCAGCAAGATGGACCAGAGCATAGCCAGGCTGGAGGGCACTCACTGCAGTTGTCTTTACCTCACTTCATTGGCTAACTTGAGTAGACTGGAGTAGCCTTATGGTGTCTTCTTCTTGCACCAGGGACTGCAAAAATGTTTGCTGATCCTCAGGGAATTGTGTTCCCACCCCATTCACTGACTAGGTATCAGGGCAGTGGGCTTGCTCTTGAGTTTACATCTGCCTCTTTCCCATGTCTCCCTCAGCAGGGTAAGTCCCACAGCATCAGATGCGTATCCTCCTACAAGGACTTCATGGAGCTTTAGAGGCTGCTATTAAGTCTTCATTCCCCATCTCCTTTGACCAAAAGTGGTTTTTGTTTTTGATGAATATTGTTACTATGCAACATAACAGCAAGCAGCTGGGTGTGATGTTGGATGGAAAGGCGTTTGTAGCAATAGCTTTAACTGTGATAAAAACCATGTGCTTAACATTATTTTTAGACTAGTTAAGAGGTCATAAAGTTTTAATCTAAATACAGCTTTTTATAAACACACAGCTCTCAAGTACCTTAATACTGAGATCAGTATGTCTCTCCAGGTTCCAGCTTGCTTACACTATGGAAAAACCAGAGTTAAATGCAGAAACGAAGTCCTTTCAGATTCCCTTGATAATTTTGTTTCTCTTCATGTAACACCTTTTCGCAAAGAAAATCATTGTGGTGACTGATGGGTCGTGCGGGCCAGGGAGCTGTGCTGCTGGCAGGTAAGGATGGCTGCAGTTCAGACTGAGGCTCGCATCTGGCCTCATCCATCCCCGGACCCCTCCATGCTGGTGCTCATATACCGCTTCTGAGAAATCCCTGTTAATTTTATCTCTTTCCTTGTCTTTTGCAAGGAAAATGATGGGTATTTATTGTCCCTGGCCAGAGCATTTGCCCCTATGCCCTCCTTTCACGTATGTGTGTGTGTACATGTGCAAGCACACACATATATTAGTTAATCCACTCACACTTGATCTTGTGCTCGGCAGTTGCACTCCTCCAAGTCAAACAGCACTCATATTTTTTTAGCACCTAGCAAGCTGGTTGACCTTTCCTGAAACTTTGAGCTTAAGCTCAGGTTTCATTAGTCCTAATGAACCTTATGACCAAGACTTTGCACTTGAGGTTCAAAGATCCTGTGCTAGCAGGTGTGTAAGAATATGGAGACAGTTTAGATAGATAGCTCCTGAAGGTTTGACTTGAGAGGTGGCCTATTTTCTCTGACCTTTCATAGAGAGAAAACCTCCAAGAATGACCTTGGAGGAATGAAAGTAACATCTTGTTTTATCATCTTGTTTTCAAAAAAGCAATTGATTTATATATATATATATTTAAACAGGATTGTTGTCATCAATAAACCTGTAAACAGTGGTTTTGTTAAACAACTGTGAAGATAAATATTTTTCAATCTGGATTTGTGCTCATTTTTATCTGACTTCTCTTGACTCCTCTGCAAATCTGTTGCTTGTTTCTTGGGACCATTCTGCCCTCCTCTGTATCAGAGGCAGCTTCTCTTATAGTTGCAGATCTTTTATTACTGATGGAGGAAAATTTCCCGGTAGTCCTGTTGGAGGCAGCAAACAACAAAGAAATGGCTAAAATGCAGCAATGCCATCTATCCAGAAGGAAAGCCGGAGCACATCTGTCACTGCAAAGCTATTTGTAAAAATGCAGGCAGAGGCTCAAGGACATACCTCAAGGTCTGTGGCAGGAGGAAGGTGACCTGGCACAGGAGATCACACATCACAGAATCATAGAATCATGCTTTAACCCATGCTGTGTTCAGGGCTGGCCCAGCTCTGCCTGTATTTACTTCCCACAGCACGTCTCCTGCATAACGGCTTTTGTTGTTCTCACTGCAGCGTCTGCCCAAACGAGTCCTTGGAGATTTTAACTTAATGCAGTCATTCCCCTTGTTTCAGAAGGAGCTTGGCTTTTTGTGGTATCCCATGCTGTTGCCACATGCCTGAGGGCAGGCATTTTAACTTGTCACTCACTGTGAATGCAAAAGGAGCATGACTATGGCACTAAGGGGACACTGCTCAAACTTAAAATCTTAGATGCTTCCCTAGCATAGCTCAATTCCCCAGGCTACTGGCGTTCATGTAGTCATACTGGCAGAGACATCAGCCCCCTTCATTTCACACTTGTATCTTTGGCATTTTAATGGCCTTTCAGGATCACACAGGAGTGTTGGTGGATAAGAAAGGTTACTGGGCAAGTGCAGCAGTCTGAACTGCAGAGAAGAATAAAAGAAGACGACATGCCAGACAGATGATTGTCACAAAATTATACGTATTTTGGGGTGAAATTCACAAAAGTTGGTGGGTTTTACTCACTATGGGATTCAAGTAAGAGGCAATCAGATACACAGCACTCACTAGAGATGATTTTGACCTCTGCCAATCGATTCAGTTTCCTCCTCAAAGGCCTTGATGGAGGCTCCATTACTGGGAGGTTCCTCATCACACAGACACATGGGGCAAAATCCCAATGTTGCTGGTGATGATGCAGTCTCTACAAGCACTGTGGGAATGTTTCAGGTGATGTGCAGCAATACATTTCACTGGGGATCATGAGACCAAATACAGCCCTTCTTACATCATATCATCCTGGAAGTGGTCTGCTGCATTTAAATGAAGAGGAGAAGTAGTACTCTGATCCCAGTGAAGCATCTCCTTTTGACAACAGCCATGGGACAGGAGGAAAATGAAGGCAGGATGTGAACCATCGCTGATCTCTTTCCTTTTCCTGGATACTAGGAGGGAGATCTGTCTGTCTTTACTTCCTTTTCTTCCCTTGATCTTTGCTGCTTACAGGGGACAGGTTTTGACTGCTGCTTGTTTGCCACCAGCTCTTTTCCTCCCCGACACCTGAGCACCCTGTGCTGCTGGCACTGGCAGCATGGGGCTAAGTGAAAAGGAACTGCAGTTAAATTTCTGTTCTCTATTGCAGTGCTGTATGTATAATTGTTTCTTTCAAATCCATCTTTAATATACTAATCCTAATGGAGTTCACCCCAGAAGAACAGATCCTGGACATTGCGTACTTAATTCTGAGTCACCAATCTCATCTGTCCCTGCTCTGAACAGAGAGTTGGACCTGATGACCTCTGCAGGGTCCCTTCCAGCCTGAATTTTCCTATGCGGCTTCAGTCAGCCCAATATGGGTCAGTCCAAGCAGCACCAGCAAAATTACACAGACACTGTGCTGGGCTTTGCTGGCAAACAGCACTAGAAGACTTTGGAGGTGACCTCAAATTACCTTAGGAAACAATAATTAATGCAGTACCGGCAACTGTGGGATATGATGGACCTTTTCCGAAGACGAGAGTCTGTCACAGGTATTTGTGACCAGAACTGCTTCAGGTCTAACACTAAAGCCCCAGGATCCTTCTCTGACTGCTGCTTCTGCTTTTTCTGGTTTTCCTAGCATCATTATCCAGGAAGGATTATAATTGCCACAAACAGCACAGGTTTCTTCTATTCTTGGGCTCTTTTAATTAGACAGAGAAAATTTCATGTTCAGCAGCATCAGCAGCTTGTACACTGTGGATCCTGATGGTCCTGGCCTGGCAGATACTAGCACAGTTCCTTCCTGACTGAGCACTGTTTCCTATGGATCTATACAGAGATGGTGGGGCAGGACGCTTGGAGAACGAGCCTGGCTCTGTGTTCTAGCAGGCAGAGCCAGGAAAAAGGACAAATTTGCTGATTCAGGGTCCTACAAACATAGCTGATCTCACTGCAGTGAAAATAGGTCACTAATCACACGTGGCCAGCATCCAA